>JAOWBN010191778.1:0-15654 GCA_028565015.1 Pinguicula moranensis | reverse complement strand
TGTGAGGTCCAGGGATCGATACCCACCTGGGTCGCAAAACGGAAATGGCCTCTTTGTATAATTACAAGGGTAAGGCCACGTACATCAGACCTCCCAGACCCCAACTTAGTTGGGAATCTACTGGGTAAAGTTGCGTTAGTTGCGTTTTATTTTTAGTATTATTGTTATTATCTGATTGTTTTATTATTTATCATTTTACTTTATTTTAGTCTATTTTATTGTATTTCTTTCTTTTTTGGCCACCTACGAGCTGGGGGTCTCTAAGGAAGCAGTCTTCTTATCGCTTCTGAAATAAGGGTATTGCTGCGTAAATCTCACCCTCCCCCAAACCTGCTTACGAGCAGAATTTACTGGGTACGTTTAGTTTGGTTTGGTTTTAAGTCAGGGATTACCTTTTCGAGGCTTGGAATCTGCGACCGACAGCGGAAGTCGGAAGGAACTCGACGGAGCGGATGGATCAGAACTTGGTCAAATGGGAAGGGACAGGACAGCGACCGAAGTGAGAATTGAGAAATCGAGCTCAAAAGTCGAACGAGCTGGATTATGGACGGAATAAAACTTAATAAAACATATAATTTTTTTAAAAAAACAAAATGGGAGGGCGGGCAACCAATGGGCTCAAAATTTGAGCCCGTAACTACACTTCCCAAGAAATGGGTGGGCTAGACCCACTCATTTTCCACAATAAGCACGTTGCCGCATGTTAAAAAATGGGTGCACCAAGCCCATTACACCATTTTTTTGCAGGCAGACCAGGCCAGGCCCGTTTGGCCCGGGCCATTTGCCTAACTCTAGTACGTGGCTCAGTGACTGAGGGAGAAGTGGAGGGGAAAACTCTAGCCACTCAGCAATGTCGATTTCCCGAAGTTGGTGCATGAGATTGCCGGAAACAAAGCTAGGAGGATGAAGCGATAGGCCCTAGATGAAAGCAACAAGTCAGTTGTCGCTATTCCAACGCTACCCTGGGCCTACTGGATGGAAGTAGCGCTTCTGCCGTTGGATCAGTCGAGGTATGTATGACGCGAGAAGGGACGAAAACTTTAGATACATCGCCTCCTGGATTTGATTCACTTGGACAAATAAAAGGTATACCTCGGCAAGTCGACTTAACCAATTCTTCCTCTCTCTTGAATGGTCGGGTTTATACCAATTGGCACTCGAGGGCAAACCTCACATCATCGCCCAATAATGCTGAAACAAGAGATAGTCGATTGGAGTCACACCCCGTTTCACCCGCTGAACTGCTGGAGCGAAGTCAGAGAATTCGAATCTTTTGTCAAAACATATTGGGACAATTATATAGTGTATGGATGGAGAGGATATAAACAGCATGAAAATATGAGAAAGTTACGATCTTTCTTCAAAGTTGGAACATGGATATTTTCGGTCATGTTGGCAGGAGCATATAGCACACTCAACAAGTGATCGTAGCATGAGAGGCGATGGTAGAATAAAGGAATCTGACTGAGGTAGAGCAACAACAAATGGAGGATAAGAAAGAACTTCAAATCCAATTGTTGAGATAGGATCACATTCTTTACTAGAAGTCTAGAACTATATGGTTAAAGAAGGTGATGGGAATAATAAATATTACCATGCAAGGACACGAAAGAATAGGCATAGGAATAAATTGCGAGGGCTGAATATCAATGGTCATTGGACAAAAGAGGTCATTGAGGACGGAACTGATCGAGCATTTCTATCCCATCTCGTCGGTAGGGAATGCTTATAAGATCCTTTCAAAATTACTGGCCAACTAGGGTAGAGCAAATAGTATTATGGTTCGATAATTGGCATTATCGTTACCATACCATAATATCGAAAAATCCTATTGTTTTAATTTTTTGGTAATCGGTACAGTGATAGTATTTTACCATTTACCGCCATTTTTTGTAAGTGTTTTTAGTGTTTTTAAATTTTTGGTATGGTAAACATCTATGTACAATTTTTTTATTAGCTCAAAGATTATTAAAATCATTACAAATTTCATTATTTTGTTTTAAAATGGCAATCTAATGTCTGTTATTTTAGTTACAATTAATAAAAAAATATAGTTCTATACAAAGATGAAGCATGATCGAAACTTTCATAATAAGTTCAGTTTAATGCACAACAGTCAACAATCAACATCAAGTATCAATGAACATAAAAAAATAAGTTCAAATTAGATTGTCGTTTTAAACCCCTTCAAGTATGTTCTATTGGGTTTTTTTCATTTCTGCATAATATACAAATATAGAGTATATTAAGGGCAAAACATTACATAACTAATATAGCGAAAGATAAATTCACACACGAAATCGCACGACAGTGACACATCAGCACAAAATTGAATTCTGAGAAACACGTGGAATCCTCATTACCTCTATCTTTTTCTCTCTCTCACACAACTTTAGGATTGCCTTTTCTCTTCCTTCTTTGCAGTACTCTCGCCGGATGAGTACCTTTCCTCTGTCTTTCTCCAAGAAGCCCGCCGGAAGCAATGCCGTCAGGTCAGGTTCCCCATCCGACCGGTTCTCCGGCGGATACACGCCGTTTGTGAAAGTCGGCGAAACATTCGCTGTCTAGATCCACATCGGAGTCTCATTCTCTGCTTCCGGTGTTTTGACAGCTGAATTATTCACCAAATCCATAGTTGCTGCGGTAGAAACACTCACATCTAACCAAGCAGAATCGAAATTACTCTTTTCTTCTTCTTCTTCTTCTCCTTCTTGGGTTTTTCAATCTTCCTCTGGGTCATTTACCGTACGTAATCCTAAGCAGAGTTACAAACTGTAAAAAGAAATTGAGAGAAAAAAAAGTAGAATTTTGCAGGTAACAGAGTTACAATCATCTTTGGAATGTCCGACGAGTGAACCAATGAGGATCCCGGGACCTTTATGAAATCCAAACTCTTGGCAACTTCATAGACCGAATTGCAGAAACTCTTGGACAGGTATTGAAGGGTGGTGGTTGCTGATAAAGCCAAATCCATCGTTTGTTGATTTGGGGTTTTGGTTCAACGAACGTTTGATTCTGAAGTTGTGAGAGAGAGAAAAAGATAGAGGTAACGGGGATTCCAAGTGTTTCTCATAATTCAATTTTGTGCTGATGTGTCACTATCGTGCGATTTCATGTGTGAATTTGTCTTGCGCTATATCAGGATAAAATTAATAAGGCAGTGCAAACAGTATTATCGTACGATAATTGGCATTATTGTTACTGTACCGTAAATTAGTGGTAACTTAAAATTATTACCATTACCATACTCTAATACTGAAAAATCATACTATTTTCGTTTTTTGGTAACGATAACCGACGATTTTCGGTAATACCGAAAACCGTCAGGATATTTGCTCAACCCTATGGCCAACCGATTGTGTAAGGTTATGGATAAGATCACATCCTCAAACAAGATGGTATTTATAAAAGGGCAGCAGATTATGGATAGAGTGGTGATCGCAAATAAAATCATAGAGGAGTTGAAACGTTCAAGGAACAAAGGTATACTATTTAAATTGGATTTCGAGAAAGCTTTTGCCTCAATTGACTGGGTTATCTTTTCAGGATACCTGAGAAGTTTAGGTTCTATGAGAAATGGTGGAGATGGACTATGGAATGCGTAACTTCGGCGTCCACTACGGTCCTTGTGAATGGTACCCTTTTAGGCAATTTTGCTATGGATAGGGGGCTCATGCAAGGTAACCCTCTATCACCAACCTCTTTCTTATAGCCATAAAAGTCTACACTTTATGATTGATCAAGCATCGACTCTAGGTAGATGGTCCCCTTTGCACATAGGGAAGAAAAAAATCATATGAATCACCTATAGTATGTTGATGATACATTCATTTTTGCCAAGGAACGTCAGTAAACGAGCAGGTGTTGAAGGGCATTCTTAGACTTTTTGAGATGACATCAGGGTTGTAGATCAAATTTTCAAAAAGTAGTGTCATGGTGGTAAACATCCTAGAATCGGACCTGCAAGCCTATGCGAGATGCCTAAACTGTCTCACAACCAAATTGCCACAACCTACTTGGGTTTGGCCCTAGGGGCAAATATGGGAGAATAATTACATGGCAAGGGGTTTTGACAAATCTAGGAGGAAACTCAATAGTTGGAAAAATGTCTACCTTGCATTTGAGGGTCGTATAACACTCATCAAGTCTAATCTCACTAGATTGGCGACATACTATCTGTCATCATTCAAAACGCCAAGGAGGTCATTGCTACTATACGGAAAATCCAAGCAAAATTCTTAGGCGGTAAACATCAAATTCTAAACCTATATACTAGACTTACAAACAAATTGCCGCAAACCTACTTGGGTTTTCCCCTGGGGCAAATCTGGGAGAATAATTACATCGCAAGGGGTAATTGACAAATTTAGGAGGAAACTCAAGAGTTTGGAAAATGCTTACCTTGCATTTGGGGGCCATATAACACTCATCAAGTCTACTCTCACTAGATTGGCAACATATTATCTCTACTCATTCAAAGCGCCAAAGAAAGTCATTGCTACTATACGAAAAATTCAAACAAAATTCTTATTTATTTATTTATTTATTTATTGGGGGGAGTCTATCAAGATGTGCAGCAAGGAGGACTGGGCATAAAGAATATGGAGCATTTCAACCTTGCCCTTCTAGACAAATGGTTATGGAAAATTCTGAATAATCAAAACGGCCTCCTCAGTCAGATCATAGTCGTTATACCTACACCCGTAGGGTTTGGACAGATATTGGATGACTATCACTTCATCGGGAGGAACATCCAGATGGTGGCGTAATCTGTGCGCACATGTGTGCTCAGCTTATTGGTTCAGTAGTTACTTGAAGCGTCAAATAGGTAATGGAGAGGACACTTTGTTTTTTGAGGTCGATGTGGACAATCTTGGGATGTCCAACAAATTTCGCAAACTGTCTATACTCGATTGCCTCAGACAAAAATAGTATAGTAGCTGAAAAGCTAAACCCATAGAATGATCAACTATCCTGGACTTGGCACTAGTGTAGATAATTATTTAACTACGAACTGTTGCTTATTCCTATTCTTGAGTCTTTCGTTGCAGATACAAAGATCAATGCAGAGATAAAGGATAGTTGGAGATGACGGCCAAATAGAGATCAGCATACATGCACGGTAAGTTCTGGTTATAAGGTATTAACAAGATTCGTGGCTTCTTCTTTGCAGGAAAATGATGTATTGGCGACATGCTGGAGCAGTGGATCCCCAAAGTGCATTCAAGCTTTCTCTTGACAAGTGATTTAGGAGAGGATTGCAACGTTCTATAAGTTACACACGCAAAGGGTGCAAACTACACACTGCCTGCTCCGTGCTGCGCATTCTGCCAAGTAAAGGAAGAAACACATTGTCACGTCTTTTTCGAGTGTGATGTAGTATACAAACTTTGGCAAGATTTCTACCAGTGGCTAGGATTGGATTATGTATGGAATAATATCCCTCTACAACACTATCTCCATAATCAAGGCGTGCTCAAGCGAAATAAGTAGTGTGATTCATGTAAATTGATGTGGCATAGCCTAGTATGGGGGTTGTGGAAAGTACAATATAATTTCGTGTTAAACGGAGTACATCCGAAAAAAGAGCAAATCTTGGAATATGCTAAGGTCTCCTTTTAGATATGAGCATCTACGTTTAATAACCAAGATGTGGGTCTGGATCTCGAGGATTGGCTACTGAATCCCCGCATTTGTATTAGATACAAATAGGCACTCAAACATTAATTTGTAAATCTTATAATTTATTTTGGCAACTACCGCCAATTGTAATAAAATAATTATTTTTTTGATAAAAAAAAAAAGCAGAATATAATGATTAATGAAAAAAAATTATTATTAGGGGTGTTTGTAAGTGTTTGTCCCGGCTTTGCCGTTGGACCCGTGCCAAGCAGCTTGTCTTTGTCCGGTCATCGCAATCAGATTGGCATTGTTTATTATTTGGAAGGATGAGTTGGCAAACGGCGAAGTAACCCCTTGAGCTTTACAGTTTCCGATTTTGCGTTTACTCCATTCTTCGCCCTTCCACGCAGTTACGCTGGCGTCGCGTGCATAAGCAAATCCCACTTTCTGGAGTTGGATTCAAGCAATTTGGCGACAGAAAGAAACAGCGATGGTGGATCCTCCGTCCTCCTGGGATTCCTTGCGGAAACAGGTGCTTGATCTACTTTAATTAGTTGGAAAAGTTTCATTTCCATTTCCAATTGCTCATGATTCGGGATCCATCCGCCTTTAATTTTTTTACGAAATTGGTAAGCTTGATGGAAATTTGCTCTTTTATTATATCTGCTTTAAATGTCTACCAGGCAAGGAAACTTGAAGCCCAGCTTGATGAGCAGATGCATTCGTATCGTAGATTCGTATCAACGAAAGCTGATGGTTCTAATGATAAAGATTTGGAACCCGGAATTGATCAACTTCTGAAGCAGCTCCGACATGTAAATGTGCAAATGCAAGCTTGGGTTTCATCGGGAGGTTCTGAAATTTTCTCACATACTTTAACTCGGCATCAAGAAATTCTTCAGGATCTTACTCAGGTTAGTGATACGTTGACTGTGTTGGGAATGTGGATTTATGGTCAATCTCTAGATGCCTTCACTTATTGTATTTTGTGGGTCTGAGGGGAAGATCGAATTGTAAATGTTGCATTTACTTTGTAGTCACTAAACCATGACATGAGAGTGTTACTTGCTGGTGAAGAGCTTCGTGCAATATAACCGAGTCAGGATTGCGAATATCATTGTATATTCTTATAAGAGTATGTGCACAATGTATGTATGATCCCATTGCGGAAAGAACGACAGACGACTGGTTCTGATAATACTGGTAATGTAACTTGTGGGCTTTCTTTTTATCACCGTGCTGCTGGGTGAATTGATGTGGACTTTGCATTAATAAGATATGCTCTGCCTTTTTTTTTTCTATTTTTCTTGCTTCTGGTAGAGTTTTGTTTAGCTTCATCCTCTTTCAGATGCCAAGTACAAACTAAATTATTTCTTAATTTGCTCATCAATCTTACGAGATTAGTTCTGTGTTGCAGGAGTTTAATCGGCTGCATTCCAGTTACAGAACTAAGAAAGATCATGCATTGCTGCTTGAGGATTTTAGGGAGTTCGATCGAGTTAGATTAGACATTGAAGATGGTGGTGGTGCCCATGAACAAGCCCTTCTCAAAGAACGTGCTTCCATTCATCGGAGTTCAAGCCAGGTAATAAATGGGGTTTAGTTTACCTCTCTATAGGTAAATGATAAAATTTAAGACCACTGCCACAAATAAATATAGTGGAATTTAGGTAAAAGGAATTATATATAGAATTATTAAAGTAAATAAGTTTATATAGACTAGTACAAAGACAATTTTGGAAATAAATAAAAATATAAAGACTGTTGTAGAATATGGGCTTACGCCCATCTTTCAACACTCACTTCAAGTTGGGGCGAAAGTATCACCGAATCTGAGCTTGCGAATAGACAGCTGCAAGAGTAATGAGCCAATGGACTTGGTGAACATATCAGCTGTCTGATCTCGTGAGATGGCAAACTTCGGGAAAATGATTTTAAATTGGACTTTCTCACGAATGAAGTGAATATCAAGCTCAATGTGTTTCGTTCTCTCATGAAGAACAGAGTTGGAGGAAATATAATAGCATACTTGTTATCACAGAAGAGAATGGAAGAGTGTAACTGGGAACCCCAACTACTGAAGCAAGGAACAAAGCCATAATATTTCACACGTCCCTTATGCCATAGCTCGATACTCAGGTTCAGCAGAAGACAGAGAGACAACTGTTCATTTATTGATTTTCCATATGATAAGGTGATTCCCGCGAAAGGTACACAAACCTGAAGTAGTGCGACGATCACTTTTCGATCCTACATAATCAACATCTGTAAATTAGAATAGTCTGAACTGAGCTTCTGATTCAAAGAAGAGGCCGAGACCAGGATATGTTTTCAGCTACCAAAGAATATGATAAACTGCATCCAGATGTGTTGTCCTTGGTGAGTGCATAAACTGTTTGACAAAACTAACTACGAAAGTGATATTCGGTCTTGTGTTTGTCAGATTGATAAGACGACTCACAAGTTGCTGATACACAAACGAATCTGACAATAACTCTCCCATATATGTAGACAACTTCTGATTTAGGAAAAGAGACATACCTACACCCAAGCATTCCAGTGTACTGAAGGAGGTCAAGCGTATACTTTTGCTGGGATGAGGAAATACCTCAGCGAGACCTGGCTACCTAAATGCCATAAAAGTACTTGAGGGAGCCCAAATCCTTGATATCGAAAGTCATCCCAAGATGACGCTTAACTTTATCAATACCTTGTGCATTATTTTCAATAATAATAATATCATCCACATAAGCTGAGATAATGACACACTAACCAGCCTCGAGAATTACGGCGAGTAAAACAGGTATGATCATAATGACATCGAATGCAACCCAAAGTGAGTACCACATTGCTAAAGCAACCAAACCAAGTATGAGGAGAATGCTTCAACCCATAGAGAGACTTGCAAAAATGGTATACTTTCCTTGAATACTCCCCATCAGCCCGATATTCGAGCGGTGAATCCATGTAGATAGTTTCAGATAAGTCCCCATTCATAAATGCATTCTTGACATCAATCTGATATAAGGGCCACGAATAGGAGGCAACAAGCGAGACAAGAAGTTTGACTGTAGTGAGCTTAGCCACAAGTACAAAAGTCGCCCCATAATCCTTACCGAGAACCTGAGTGAACCCTTTAGCCACAAGGTGGGCTTTATACCTATCAATAGTATGTACCATCTGCCAAATATTTCATATTGAATACCCATTTGCATCCTACAGTCCGTTCCCTTGGGTGGAGAACCACAAGTGGCGGATGATCGGATCATAACATCAATAGCCTTTGGACATAGAAAAATATCCCACAGAGACACTCTGAAAAGCCTTGTCATCAAATTTAGTATTGGTAGAACTTCTATTTTGAACAAAGCAAGTACACTCAAACACCCGAGGGACAAGAGAGAAAAGCACGCTACCGGGCTTAAGAATATGTAGGGGGCCTTACTATGTAGAACCCGACTAGGAGTCCTATTAATAAGATAAGTAGCGGTGAGAACAGTCATATGCCAAAAGTCTTAGGTACCCCATACCTCGAAGAAGACATCGAACAATAGATATGAGGTGACGGTTCTTGCGTTCTACTACACCATTCTGTTCAAGAGTGTAGGGACATCTAAGTTGTTGAAGAATGCCACATTTGTTACGTTCAACCTTGAATTCATCTAAAATATACTTCCTACCATTATCAGATCGAATGTTACGCACCACAATATGAAATTGAGTTTTAACCATTTGCAAAAAGGTACGAAAATGAGAGAAAACTTCTGATTTTTTTTTCATAAGATAAACCTAGGTGCAAAGCGTATAATCATCTATGAATGTGACATAATAGCGGTGGTGTGAGAAGGAGGTAACAGATGAAGGTCCCCAAATATCAGAACGAATGAGATCAAAGGCATTGGGTTCTCGGTGCATACGAAGAATATAAGATGCGCGGGTGTGCTTAGACAATTCACAAACCACGCAGCGGAAATCAGAATTCTTGCAAGCTTTATTCAAAACAAGAAATAACCAACATAGATACTGAAAGTTTGCATGCCCAAGACACGCATGGCATAAATCTAATGTTCTTGGAGAAAAGACACAATTACTAGAGTCTGACAAAACAGAAGGAAATGAAGAGACAATAGCTTACAATGAAGAAGACATTCTGGATGACTGGAGATCACCAAAATAGTAGAGGCCACCACGCTCATCCCCCTGCCAAAAATCTTCTTTATATTCAGGTTCTACAAATAATAAGAATGGGGCAGGAAAACAATAGTACAGTTAGGCTCTTTAGCAAGTCGATAAATAGACAGAAGGCTAAAGGCAAGATTAGGAACATAATAAACATATCCCCATCGAGGCGTGTTTGAAGTTGGGTCATCTGGGACTGAAGCTGGTTGAAATCCAACGTAGTAGGCACACTTTCAGCAACTGCTCCCACCCAGGAAGCTCCCCTACCACATTTTGCCCCTCGACCAACTGCATGGGTCCGATCAAATTGCTTCTTTAACTCCAGATGAAGCGAAAAATAGCGATCAATAGTATGACCTTCTTTGTAACAATACTGGAAATAGAGGCGAGTAGACCGCTGGCCGGAAGGTACAACAAAGGTCATCTGATTAGCAGCCTGCAAGTGAGAGGGCCCAGAAAACGCAGCAGTTGGAGGGAGAAGGCCGCGTCGTCGCTCATCACCTTCAACTATAGCAAATGATCAAATAAAGTGAGCATAGGTGTGGTATTCAGAATCTGAGTCTGAAGAGACTCAAATTCGAGCTTCAGGCTCATTAGAAACTGATATGTCCGGCGATGATCCAGACGTTTTGCTTCTACCTCACCCCAATTGTTGCACGGGAAATCAGTCAGGGGGGGGCTCATGCTGCATAGCTTCTCCCAGCTCTCTTCAAATAGCCAAAGAAGTCAGCAACAGATAGTCCCAGAAACACCTGAGACGCACGACTGATATCCTGGTGAAGTTCAAAAACCCGAGTCATTGCGGGCATGTGCATAAATCCTTTTGAGACCAGCACAGTGACCGAATACTCTCTTATAAAGCATAAACATATCGTAGATTGATGCTTCCATGGAGTTAAACATCCATCTTAGGATCACAGAGTTATCAGCACACCAATTTTCATATGCCTTCACATCAGATTTCTCTGGGGGGTCTTTGCATCAAGATGCCAACTAAGTTTCCGTTTGCCCCCAAAAAAATAACTCCAGATTATTAGATCATTCCTTAAAAAAATTCCCATGCAACATAACACTAGTCACATGCTGCGCCGTCGTATGTGCGAGAGATAAATTCGTGTAAGATTCCATGGGCTTCCCCATTGAAGTATCTTTTGGAGAATTTTCTTTCGAAGGATCCACCATGATGACACACAAATAGAATAATCACAGGAACAAAGGTAAAAAAAACTTACTTCAAGCACGAAACACACTCCACTCTGCATAACAGGGTGGAGAAGACAATGGAGATCAGACAGATCTGCCAAATACGAGACAATGGCGACCGGACAGGTCTTCCAAAAATAGGAACAAAGAACCAAGGCTCTCACTTCATCATTGGAGAGCCAACAAACTCATATATGCAGCCAGATTGGCTGCTTGGAAGATGGCGGTTCCCGATAGGGGCCGGGGATAGCAGTTTTCAGAAGGGGGGACGGTTTTTAGGGTGGAGGGTGGCGGTGTTTTTTTAGGGTTTTGGGAAGAAGGGGGTGGCGGTTTTTGGGATATAGAGTTGGCTATGATACCAATTAGAAATTAGGTAAAATGAATTGTATTTAGAATTCTGAAAGCATATGAGTTTTTATAAACTAGTATAAGGGCACTTTTGGAAATAAATAAAAACTATTCTAGAATATGGGCTTAGGCCCATCTTCAAACAAATACGATGTGAGTGTGCGAAGAATGACGAGCATTGTGGAATTAATAATAGAAGGTGTATAACTTACCATCATACTTCGAGAATATTTTTTTGAAATGCGAACAGAACATGACACCAGAATCCACATGATCTCTGACTGTACCTCACAGATGGCATTGCAAAGAATGTGACATAAAACATAAGCATGTTTTGCATCTGGAAAACTGTTGTGTTTGTTTTGATGGACATCTTTTGCCAATTTGGAAAAAGATAGGTGACATGATAGAAAGCTAGGTGCTATAGGATAGTGGCCTCTTGCATCTGAAAGACTCTTGTGTTTATTTTTAAGGGTGCTGTTCTCTCTCAATTACTGATGTCTGTCCATGCTTCACATCGAGTTATTAAGAGACTGATTATGGAACTACCCCAAATTATATTCTGTTTGAATATTAAATATTTGCAACTACATGCAGAGTAGTTTCTTCATAGAACCAGCTGCCCCATGAAGATGCTGTTAACTGTTGCTTTTATAATGCTCTAGGTCTTTGTAACTTATGTATTACCTTTTTAATATCATGTGCAGCGTTTATCACGTTGGCCAGATTACATTAAGTCAACAGGGAGAAATTTAGTGATGGTCGATCATTTTTTATTGTTCGTGGTACTATATCTTTTTTATATTTACTCAACTGTTCATTCCTGCAGATGGATTCTGTTATATCGCAAGCACAAGAGACTTTGAATACCCTTATGTCCCAACGGGCCAACACCTTTGGTAGCATTATTTCAAAGATTGGCAACATCAGCAGTCGTTTTCCCAATGTAAGGAAATTACACTAGATCAATTGCTTCAACGGCCGAACTAAAAAACTCAGCGGTGCACATGAAATCATCTAAATGCAAGATATTCTGCATTTAGAGCTGGAAATTAATTTTTGCCCTGTGCACAAATTGATGGCGTTGCCTCATGTTGTGCAGGTGAATCATATTCTGTCCGCGATAAAGAAGAAGAAATCCATGGACACCATCATACTCTCTTTCGTTGCATCTGTCTGCATGTTTGTAATATTAATTTACTGGTGGACCAAGTAGGCAGACTTTCCCAATAAACTCGTGGAGCTATTCAGAGGATCTTCATCTGCTTGTATTGTCTGTACATACCTTTTTGGTGTTACAAATGAAATTAGATGAGCCTCCTTTCTTGGAGAATGGAGTTGATGGGTTCTGAATCCAGGGAGCATCTATTTACATTCAAAGATTATTTGTGTTCAGCAGTATGTTTCTAAGAATAGATTCACAAGACTGCAGTCATTCGTGGGTGCGAGGGAGCTAGTTGTTGCTTTTTCTGTCTGTCTTAAATCTCACCCACAAGTGCTGATATTGAAATGAACCGGAAAGAAAAGGATCTCTCGCAAAGAATTGTACCAACTTTATCCAGTTTTGAAATTATACTCTTCCAAGAGTTCACTTTTCAGTCCTGCTTTCGCTTCAAACCAGGATAATGAAACTGAAGAAAATGATAAACATCATGATATCGGCTGGGGAAACGTAACTTGCCCATATCTCATAATAAGATTGGACCTTCTCTAACCATTTTAGAAGCTCAGCTCTGTCTTTGTTCATCATATATGCACGTAAAAACTTTGAAAGACCGTCATTTAAATCTCTTGCACTAAAACTCTTTTGAAGCTCATTGCTCAAGTTCCTGCAAGTAACAGATAAATCACTGAGAGTTGAAAGCTACAGCTAAAAATCAATTTTCATCATGATTAGTGAAAGTACTCCCTATGTCAAGTGGAAAAAAGAAAACAGTTACAAACATATTGGTTACTACTGTGTACTTTGGAGGGTTATGAAACTTCACGTCATTGCCTATAACCGACAACACCAGAATGTCCTATAGCATACCATAAAGAAGGGCCTAAGAAGACCACCAAGTCTAAACGATGAAACAGGAGGAGGTAGAAAGATGGCATACTTGATATCAGGGCCCAGGTATGGTTGAGCTGGAAATTTGTCATGCGAAAAATATGTATACTTTCTGAATTTCCAAGGAATCGGGCCAGGCTGAGAAGACAAACTCCATGAAATCACTTCCTTATTCTTTCCATATATCAATCAGCACGCTGATGTGAAGCCGTATATCTTCAGATCTGCTATCACCAGATTGTTGAGGTGCAATAACGGATCCATCAAACATGGTGGCTTCGATCTTAATGATCTCGTTGTCAGTTGATTTGCCTTTTAGCGTAATCCACTTCTCACCATGTCAATCTTCAACAGTGAATCCTTCAAAGTTTGTAAGAGGTTATAATAACAAGGAAAACAGTTAACAAATTTAAATGTATAAAAAGAGAAGAAAAAACTCAAAAGTATTAAGTGGGCAGACAAAGTTGAAAGTGGTAAACTTGAGCAATTTTGATTCACAGGCAACTAATCCATCACTAGACTGAAAAAAACCAAATACAAACTTAAATGACAAACTAGGTTATTGGGTATGAAGAGCATTATGCGAAGTGATTTGCATGGATCTAAGCACAAAGTATCTTCAAGTGGCTCAAGTATTTCTTAAATGTTCAGCCAATCATTTTCTGTTTGATGAAATGAGTCTCTATCTGGAATGGCTGCTACACTTACACTCTTTGGCCACTAAAACCTTTTCTTTTTTGTGAAGTTTTGCATTAAATAGAAAAGGATTCTCTTATGTTGAGAACCAAACCTTTTACATGAAAAACAATACCTCACAGACCTTCCGCTCCCTTAGACCTGCCCAAAAGTCATCTCTGTTTGTTGTCCTATATTTGTACTCTCTCTAGCAGTAGCCTAGCCTCAAGTTGTCTGTCCACTAGTGCACGGTTGCAGCCAGCCACAAACCTTTAACTCATCAGTGGCATACGCAACAACTTAGCTACAAGAAGTGAGGAACTTGTAGCTTCCTAATCTAAAACATAGGCATTTAAACAATGGGACCATGGACAGGCTCTTGGTTGCATCCAGCTCATGCTAGAGGTTAAACTATCATGTTCCTTAGGATTGCATTACATCCGGATATTGGCCAAGCCCCATTTCTTTATTCTCAGGGTACCCCTGACTTGCCATGGCAAGCTGGTAGGGGTTTCATAGATTTGATTTTGACCTGTCGCGCCCTATTTAGCGAGGAAATCGGCTGCCTCTTTGTACTGGTGATTCACAATCACTCGGAGGCCCTCTTTTGCCGCTAGTAGCTCTTCCCAATATTCCCAGAGGTTACAAACATTCTTTTAAATCCATCCTACTAGTAGCATGGAGTCCGTTTCTAGCATTATGTCCCGCCACCCTTCTGCTTGCAAATCCTGAGGCCGATTATTGCAGCGCGCAATTCTGCTTCATTATTTGTTCCAATGCCGAGGTGCCTTAAGTAGATTAAGAAGCATTCTCCCCGGGCGTCTCTGATCAGTCCTCCACCCCCAACATTGCATGGATTGCCCCTGCAACTTCCGTCAGAGTTACGTTTGACCCAACCTAGAGGAGGTTTAATCCAGCGAACTATTTTTGCTTTTCTTGGTTGTCGCCTTTGAACCAGGATGTTGAGGTTTGTCAGGATGCGATTGTCCCCAATCTGCAAGACAAATTTTACTTTGTTTTATGACAGCCCTCACTAGGTGTCGTACCTTTATCCATATGTGGTCTGGTGACTGAAAAATGTATTCGTAGCGATGCGCTTTACACTTACGACACCATAGAAATCATGTTATTTTGGAGGGTAAAATGGAGCTAGTTAAACCTGTCAAATCTCTATGGCAATCAATGGACATCCATTTAGTCATCCTACCCTACTAAGTTTGTGGGTGGGTAAAGGAACACCCCAATGGTGGGTTTGGTGTCCAGGGAAAAATAAACCTGGTTTTGGGAATATTTTAAGAAAATTTTGGGATTCCCTAATCAAGCCTGTTTGGTAACACTTGGGCTGCTGAGGGGAATACTGTAAACTGCTTGTTCGGTATCGCCACTATTCGAGGGGATTAAACTAGGGTTTTGGGTAGAATTGAGTATTTTGACCCTTTTGCCCTTACCTTAAAGAGTGATAATTTATTTAATTAATATGATAATGTAAATAAATTAAATTAATTAATATAATTTATTTAATTAATATGATAATTTAAATAAATTAAATTAACTAATATAATAATTTAAATTAA
>JAOWBN010191767.1:0-15655 GCA_028565015.1 Pinguicula moranensis | reverse complement strand
GTATTCGGTATGCCCGATACCTAACCGATTAAATTCGGTATTTAAAACTGGTTACCGTTCCCGACCCGAATTACCGATCTAATTTGGTATTCGGTAATTTGGTAAAATACCGGATTACTGATACCAAGTTCAGTTAAAATTAAAATTAAAATCAACAACAAAAATATTAAATACTCAATAAAACACGTTAACTGTCATTAAGCCAAGAATCACAACTGCATATTAGGAATAATTAATGAATTCAGTCAGCAATGCAATGCAAAATAAAGATTGGTTTCCTCCCCTAGAGCTGGACTTCAAATAAAGATCAGTAAGCAAAAGCAATCATTCAACCATTCACGATTCGGGAATTTAGATTATTTTGGAAAACTATTTAATTGTTTATGTAATTAGTAATAAAATAATTAAATATTTAACTTACTCTGACTGTCTGATAATTGTTTGTTTAATTTAATAATCATTTTTATTAAAAACAAAATTCTGTAATTCAGGAAAACCGAATCTTACCGAATACTGAATCGGGATTATTTTTTAATCCCAATCCCATACCGATATACCGAATACCCGATTAATATCGGGTATTCGGTATACGTACCGATCGGTCTGTTTTTTGACCACCCCTAAGAACCCCGAAGCAGATTCTAAGACTGGCAACTCAGTTGCAAGGATAGTTCCTTTGAGGGGGCGGTGAGGAAAGAAAGAAGATAGTTTGGATTTCTTGGCATCAAATTCATTGGAGGAAGAAGTCGTGGATTGGGAGTCATAGAATTAGAATCTTTTAATGATGCCTTATTTACTAAATGGGGATGGAAACTCCTAATTGAAAAGAATAGTTGTTGGTATGATCTCATCCAATACAAATATGAAAGGGTACCACGTGCTAATCACTTTGAAAAATCAGGGAGGCTATCTGCAGCCAACGCATCATCCTGGTGGAAACAAATCATGAGCTGCAGGAGGATGGAAGACTAGTTTGGCAGCAGTGTATTGAGAAGAGTAGGTGATTGATCCAAAACATTGTTCTGGGAAGATAAATGGTTGGGCCATAATAGGTTCTGTTAGGAATATGATAGATTGTATAGTGCAACAGATGATAAGTTCCAAACTATATCATCAAAGCTGCAACAAGAAGGGGACAATTACATCTAGAGATGGTCTTGGCGTACGCCATTATTTATGTATGAACTAACATAACATCAATTTCAACAGGATCTCATAGAAGATATTCCATAGCAAACAAATGATAGATGGATATGGAACTAAGAGGTTGGAGGAATCTATACAGCAAAGGATGCAGATAAGGTAATCCGCAGAAGAAAAGGCTTACTTTGTCAATTGAATACTATGCTAAATTAACTCTCGGATGAATTCACGCCATTGGAACTTGTTGTATTCAATTGGCAGCTTCTGCAAGATGCTATTCCAATATTAAAAAATCTACAGAGGAGAAATGTCACAATTTTGAATCACAATCTGCTCTGCAGTCTCTGTCAATAGGATGAAGAAACATCGGATCACTTATTCTCAACATGAATGGACATATAAATCGTGGATGCTTATGTATACTTGGTTAGATATTCCCACAGTCCTGCACAGAGACCTGCAAATCAACTATTATGGGCACATGCCTTTAGCTCCTCATGGAAAACAGAGACGATCTTGTCGCATGTTGTGGTTTGTGGCCAATTGGAGAGTTTGGCCATATCAAAATGGAGCAATTTTCCGCCAGGAAGGAAAGCAACCTCAAGAAATTCTGGAAGACCTTCGACTCCAAAGCTGTACAGTGATGAAAGCCAATAACAAGTTTGGGGGATGCAGCTACATCGATTGGATTAGATGCTCATATGTTGTGACGAATCAATAAGATGGTATGGGCGATTGGGTTGTATTCTATAATTAATTTATATAAAATAAAATAAATTAAAAGTTCTTACCCAAAAAAAAGAAGAACGAGATATTCCTACCATTTCCCACCACCCTTTCAGATTTAAGTCGAACTCAGCTGCCCCTAATAAGGGTGTCTATCGGTGGTGGTTGCCATTTTTTTTTCGAAAAGAAGTCGGTGATGGTGGCAGATCTGGTAATGAAATCCGCCACCGCCACCCCCTTCAAAATATTTTTAATTATATAATATTCATAATTTTTTTGTTTCGTTAATTGTTGACGTTCTCACTTTTCCGACAATTTCTTTTTCACATTTCCATGTTTCATTATCCTTCGTTTCCTTGACAGTTTCGAGTTTCGACTTTCATTTCCTTCGTTCTCGATTCATTCTTCATAGTTTTCGTTATACCCAAATATTGTTTCAGACTTTAGGGTTTTTCTTCGGTCTCGCCCTTAGCCGTCTATGGGACAAACCCCCGTCTTTCCGGCCGCGTCCGTTTAGGTTTAGGTGATGTTTGATTCTTGAATTTGAAGCATGCTCTTTACTGTCCTGGATTGATCTTGTTCGAGAACTTCTTTGGGTTGTGCGTGTGAGTTCGCGCATGGGAATTCAATTCATGTATGGCTTGCAAAAATTGATTGAAGATCCTATTTATGTTACGTACCTCACTTGTTTGAGGTTATGCCAATTCTGAATTCCAACTTCACTGAACCGAATTCCTCATATATTGGACTATTTCATATTAAAAGCTGCCTTCTTCCAAGTACAAAAGAAGGGAAAAGGTGATGTTGGAATACTTCACCTTTTGAGTAGGGTAGGTCATCCAATATGTCTATATTCTGCTTAGGTAATCACAAAAAAATACTGACTAGTGACAACTAATTCCCTGTTTATGTTACTAACAATAGAATTTAAGGGATCTTATGTTTGAGTTTTCTTTTGCTCTGACTGCTTGCTCTTGGATTATTATATCGTTTGAATACTAAACTGAACTTAGATATAATTTTGATCATTAAATCATTTGAAAACCTAAGCTAACTTAGATATAATGTATAGATAGAGAGGTATTTTTTTTAAACACGAGTTATAATTCAGAATGCAGTCATCCTCATGTTTTACCGTTGTCTTCTGGTTGTTGTTTTTACGTTTCTTATAATTGATTCCGGTTGATGCTGCATATATTATATCTAAGCTAAGAGGAAGAGAAGTTCATAGCCGGTCTCTTGCGTTTCAGGAGAGGAGCAGGCAGGCAATTAATTATTGATTTTAAAATATATATGTTTAATTGTTAGTTATCGGTGGCGGTGACAGATAGAGCCAGTCTGCCACCGACTTCACCAATAAAAAACCCTAGCGCCTCCACCAGCTTCACATCTGACCAACAAATTGAGTCCTTCCCATATTGCGGGCTGCTTATTTCCTTCCACAATGCTTGAGAACAATGGATGTTCTCTTTTAAAACTTTGAGCCACAAAATATCATTCTCATGCCCTTCTTTTACACACAATCGCCATCTCCACTTACCTAATAATGCTTTATTGAACTTCTTAATGACTCAAATTCCAGGACTACTTAATCCAAGGTTTTGCATGCTATCTCTGATTGAACCCAAATTTTCCATTCTTCACCTAACTACTCCCACATAAAGGCCCTCGCATTAGTCCTTGAGTCTTTCACCACCTTATTGTGGGCTTTGAAAAGAGACAAACATTAAGTAGGCAAGCTTGATAAAACAACATGGATCAATGTCAAACGACTAGCCATAGTTAACCATTAATTCCCTCAACTACCAAATCTCCTCGCTTCCATGTACTGGATCGTCATGGGTTAGCGCCAACAAGGAGGCTTAAATATAAAAAAAAGGCAAGCTATACGAGTGACATTGCAAGGTTTTGACTATGCTTTCCATTTCCTCGTCCTTCATATTTATAACGTATATAACACTCTTATGGTAATTTATTATCAAATCGTAGATTACTTCAAAGAGTCGGATCACCAAGTGAAAAGCTATTATTGAATTCTCATCTCTATTCCCAGTTAGCAACTTATCATCAGTAAAGTGAAGGTTAGAAACCTCCACTTGTCCCATTCTAAAACCAGACAACATATTCAAACCCTAAGCCTTCACAATAAGTAAGTTCAACCCCATCACAACAATAGAGAAAAGAAAATGTGATAAAGGATTCCCTTGCCTCAGTCCCTTTTCCAGTGGAAAGTCTTTGGTAGTATTTCCATTCACAAGCACGAATGCGGTGGCAGTGGATATACACCCCAAAATCCAACTCCTCCATTTGCCTTCAAACCCCATCCATTTCATCATTTTAAGCCAAAAATTTCAATCAACGAAATCAAATGTCTTTTCAAAGTCGACTTAACAGGCACTAGTGGCTCTGGAGTTATCCTTCGAAATTCAGGTGGTTTATTGGGCTTGAAGCGATCTTTGGCAGGCTCATCTTGCACCAAGACCAAATTCTAGGTTCTATTTCACAACATTTCTCTTAGTTATTCTCTTGGATAGGTCAAAATCATTTTTGAGTTTGATTCGTTGATTTTGTGAACTAGTTTGCAAAGTCTACATCTATCCCATGGAATTATCTTTTGTTGTGTCGGGATATTTTATCAATAGAGAATTCTTATCACATTGTGAGTTTGTCATACTTTTTTGGAAGCCAACTTATGTGCAAACCGTTTAGCAAACCTTGGTATTGTTGGCCACGCGGTCTTTTATGATAATTTTTAGTGACTTCCACCTGTCGTTGAGACTGAAATCCATGCTGATTTTTCACGTTTGCCTCGACTTGGTTTGAGACATGCTTGAGTGTTACTGTTAGATTTTTTTTCTGACTAGAGCCTATTCTCGTTATATTATTTCCCTAGTAATACTCTTTTGATTATTTAAGGATCTTCTTTTTTCGCTATAAATATCAAAATATAATTCAAGAACTAACTATTCTAAGTCATAAAAACACCAACCAACGATTTAAATTCAAAAAATCAAACATAGATTGCATAGTTTTAAATCAATCAAAATATGATAAAATTAAATACAAGAAAATATACATCGATTCTAGCTTGTCCTCGATCAAGTCAAATGATTCCTTATGCATATTAAGGAGGAGACAAAAATTTAGGGGTTTTCTTAGTGTTTTATTTGTGAAACTAGAGGATAGAGTTGGGCAAAATGAACCGTGAACCGGACCAGATTGAATCGGCAGTCCGATGAACTGGTGGTACGGAGGTTCAGTACCGATCCCGATGAGACTCAACTGGCTCTGTCCCGATCGATACAACTGGCAGTCCAACCTGCCTGAAATCAATATAAAAAAATTCAAAAATAAAAATAAAAAAAGTGATTTGACCGGACAAGCGGTCCAACCAGAGAGGTTCAACTGGTAGTCGAACTGCCGGTCCAATCGTTTAAAAAAATAATTTTTTTTTAAACATTCATTGTAGATTTATATATATGTAAATTTTAGGATTTAAAGTTTATGGTTGAAAGTTTAGGATATTCAATATTTATTAACTCACATATATAAATATAGATATACATTATAGTTTATATTGTTTATATTGATATATTGTGTAGTTTATATTGTTTATAAGTATAGTTTTTATAATTTATAAATATAGAATTATAAGGTTATAATATATATAGTTATAGGGTTATATATTCAAACCCTATAAATTTTATATAACTTATAAATTTATATTTTTATAAACTTTATATAACTTATAAAATTTATATAATTTATAAACTTCATACATTATAAAATTATAAACTTTATATAACTTATAAAATTATAAACTTTATATAACTTATTAAATTAGAAACTTTATATAACTTAAATTTTATATGACGTATACAACAAAAAAATTGCCAAAAAAATACAAAAAGAAAATTAAAAATAAATATTAAAAAATATTTAAAAAACATGATTAGGAGATTCAAACCGAAACCGAAACCGAAACCGACGGGAGAAATCGTATGATTAGCCCTGTAGTCCAAACCTTGATCCCAGGGACATGCTGATTAGACCGGCCCTGGGCAAGTTGGTTGTGGTTGAAGATTCTCTTCGGCCGGGCCAACCGAACCATCGGGCTCTACCATAGGTTCTGTATAACAAAGGAGTTGACGTTTAATTCAGCCAGCAATAAATCTATGGTTACAATCGATTTCTTGGACCAGGAAATAGATTGTTGAACCATCGGCATCTTTGCTGATCGAATTTATTAGGCTAGGGTCCAGGTTCTCTATCTATTGACTAACAACCGGGAAATGATATAGCGCACGAATTTAACACAAGAAAATCAAAAGAATGATGAGCTCCACGTGTTTAACACCAATCCCATGGGTTTAACACCGGATGGACGGTTAGGATTCGTGTTAAACACGTAAGGACCCATAATTCTTGTGATTTTCTTATGTTAAATTCGTGCGCTATATCATTTCTTCTAACAACCGATAGCTTTTAATAGGCTGGCGTTATTTTAATCATTCTTTTTCATTGGTTCCGAAGAATGTATTACACGTGTACTGGTCGGCACAGGCCGACATGCCAAAAACTCTGACAGCCCATTTCACTAATGTGTTGATAAAGTTTTTCTTTTTCTGTTTTTTCAATAATCGGACATGGACAAGCGCCACTGCGCCACCTCTATCACCATAATGGCAATGGAAATAAATGGGCCAAATAGCAATTAAACTCCATCTTTGCATAATACCCAACTTATCTCGTGGGTTCAAAATTACCAACAAATATTCTTGTACTTTTAAAAGTAGCACATCATCCCCTTAGGGCCAATTTCATTTCGTGCTAAATGAGGCATAATCGGAGGAATCCTGTAATTATACAAACATACAATTTATTTGGTATCTCATTTTTTTCTTTTTTGGATCGCGATATTACAATATTGTGACTCATTACTGTAGGCGCATTGCCCCATATTTTCAATCTAGACATCGATATCTGAATTGAAAATAGGCCAAGTTATCCGATTATAGGGTTTATCTTTTGCCCTTCATTTCTCCCTTTATTTACATCAAAATTCCATTTCTCAAATATATCCCAACAATTCGTTTCTTCTGTCTTCATATTGGTCAAGGTTTATCTTCTTCTCGCCCACCGCTTCTCCGACTTTGATTGTATTATTTTGTCTTTTCGCCCGCTTCTTCGGAGCTCTAGCACTCGTGGTTTAGATGATTTAATATAAACATTTAGGGAAGAGATATTTGTTAAAGGACCTATCGGTCTCGGCGGCAGTAGGGTTCATCCACTAGCATACAAAAGATTTCCTTTTTGCCCAAAAGAATGCTATTAGCGGACTGAATGTCTTTTCTTGCACCTTTTCACATCTTCGTGTTCTAGACGCCCACAGATCGATTTGTTGATAAAGTTGAAGATTTCTTTTTTGTTGCTTGATTTTAGATGGTTGTGATAAGAACCTTGTCAATTTGTGACTAAATCCAATACAAATATTGGTGATTCAAAAGAAGCGACCAAAAATTGATAAATTTGTTGAGAATTTGAACCAACACCTATTAATAAGATGTGAACCGAACCTATGTGATTTATGAAAAGATTTTGTCACTTCAAGAATCCTATTAAAAACTTGTTTCAATCAAACTCCAAAAGATAAGAATTCGTAAAAATTAATGCCACTTTTCTCAAAACAAGAAAAGATAAGTTAAAAAGAGCTTTATAAATGCTAAAATGCGATGTAACCTCACAAATTCATAAACTAAAATAAAGCTACAAATGATAAGATAGTTTGTCCTATTTATAGAGTTCCAAATCTGAACTCTAATCTAAGACATTGTGAAAAATGTGCCATTTATGAGCGAGATCGTACCGTGGCCATGTGTTATTGTGGCCATCACGTCTTGATCGTGTCCTTGGACATATGATGGTACTGTCTTCACATTGTAAAGTTGAAAGGTCTCATTATTGACCGAGAGTTCATCGTGGGCAGTAACGTTCGTGCCTTGTAGGGCCACAACCTCGCCATATGTTCGAACCAAATGGACAAGTTGTGGGCGTTTTGTCCCTCCTTCACGGCTCGTATGATCCTCATCCAAAATGCCTTGGATTAATAGTTCAAGGCCTTCCTTGAACTTCTTGAGCCTTGCTCTCATCATTTGCCCCTTTGAAATTCCAACGAACCATTGTCTCTTTGAAGTCACATCTTATTTGCCTCGATCATTTCCTCGTCCATGGGTGCTAGGGTTATGGTTGCAACTTGAGTTGCATCATTCCCTCATTCTTCAAAAGGATTTGTCCTCAAATTCGAATCTGCATCAAAAGGATAAAAATCAACAAAATTAAAGTATGCACTTACATTATACTCATTGAGTAGGTTGAGCTTGCAAGCGTTGTTGTTGATGCATTCCACGACTTGGAAAGGGCCAACTCCTCTTAATATCAACTTGGATTTTCTCTTTTTTGAAAACCTTTCCTTCCTTACACTATACTCATCGGGTAGGTCGAGCTTGCATTCATTGTTGTTGATGCATTCAACGACTTGGAAAGGGCCATCTCCTCTTGGCATCAAGTTGGATTTTCTTTTTTTTGAAAACCAGACCCAATCTGTGGGCTCGAATACTACTTTCTTCCTTTGCCTGTTGTCTTGTTGGAAATATTGGATCATCCTCTTCACAATGTTGGCTCAGGCTCTCTCATGCAATGCTTTCACCATTTTGGCTTTCTTTTTCCCATCTAAATTGACATGTTCACTTAGAGGCAAAGGAATAAGATCTAATTGTGATAGTGGATTGAAATCATAGACAATTTGAAAAGGAGTGAATTGTGTGGCGGAGTGTCTACTTCTGTTGCATGAAAACTCGACGTGTGGCAAACATTCCTCCCATGTCTTGAAATTTTTAGCAATTAACGCACTTAATAGAGTTAACGAACTTCTATTAATGACCTCAGTTTGCTCATCCGTTTGAGGGTGACATATTGTTGAGAAAAGCAGATTTGTGCCTAGCTTACCCCATAATATTTTCCAAAAATAGCTAAAAAATATTGTATCCCGATCTGACATGGAATGCCATGGAGTCACACTATTTCTTTGAAAAACAATTGAGCAATATATGAAGCATCATCAGTCTTATGAAACACTATAAAATGAGTCATTTTTGAAAAGCGATCAACCACAACAAATATTCAATCCCATCCTCCCTTTGATCTTGGCAACCCCCAATACAAAGTCCATAGAAATGTGTATCCAAGGTGCATTTGGGATGGAAAGAGGTGTGTACAACCCGTGCGGCTTAAGCCGTGACTTAGCTTCCTTACATATAATGAACCTTTCACACATATGTCGGATAGGCCATATAGCATAGAGCTCCTTGTCGTATATTGGGTAGTCGAGGGTGGTTCCGCTCATTCTCACAAAAGTAGGCTATGGGCCTTCCATTCTGCATCCAAATAGCCGCAATACCTATTCCTGGTGCATTACACTTGACCTCAAACGTTTTAGAGAAATCAGGTAAAGAAAGCAATGTTGCATTGCTTAATGTTTTCTTTAGCATCACAAATGCTCGTTCTTGCTCAGTTCCTTAGATGAAGCGTTGGTTCTTCTTGATCACTGTGGTAAGTGGTGTGTCCCCCATGCAGAATTCCTTGACAAAGCATCGGTAGAAGATTGCCAAACCATGAAAAATCCTCACTTCACTGATGGTGGTGGGGGTAGGCCATTCTCTAATACCCCTTACCTTTTCGTCATCCACCTCGATGCCATTTTTTCCTACAACAAAGCCGAGAAAAAAAAACCTTGTCCGTGCAAAAGGTACACTTTGTAGGATTAGCATATAGTTTCTCTTTCCTAAGCACATCTAACACAACCCTCAAATGTGTTACATGATCAGGCATTGATTGACTATAGATCAAAATGCCATCAAAATAGACAATGGGGTCGTTAGACAACCCGAATGGCATGACTAGCCATTCTTATAGACCTTACTTGGTCTTGAAGGCATCCTTCCATTCATCGCCTTCTCTTATCCGAATCTAAACGAGGTATGGGATGATGATACTTAATTGTTATATTATTGATGGCACGATAATCAGTGCACATTCTTCATGTCCCATCTTTTTTGGGTATCACCAAGACTGGCACAAGAGATGTGCTTAGACCATCCCGAACGTGTCCTTTAGCCATCAACTCTTCAACTTTCCTCTGCATTACCATGGTTTCTTTTGGATTACTATGGTAGGTCAACCTATTTAGAAGGGTGGCTTCGGGGATGAGATCAATCTGGTGTTCAATCCCTCGGATTGGTGGCAAACCATATGGTATATCCTCAGGAAATACATCTTAATAATCCTGCATAAAAAAAGGAATATTGTTCGACAAAGAACCGAAAAGATAATTAGAAATGTAAACCGCTTTGTACCGTAGCACAATGAACGTTTTCTATGAAAACACGGACCTCTTTCAAGTCACTTTTGTAGGCCAATAGACACTTTTTTATCTTCATTTTTTCTCTCAAGTCTCGTTTTTTATTTTCTCTCACTCTTATCATATTTTTTCCTCTCAGACTCTTTCTTTTTTTGCAATTTCAATTTATCCTCAAGCACTTGTCTCAGGGATAAGGGTACAAGGGATATAGTTTTGCCATTGAGTGGAAATGAATACCTATTAGTTTGGATGTCACGAGTGGCCTTCACATCGAATTGACACGACCGTCCAAGTAGGACATAACATGCATCCATGAGAATAACATCGCATAGGACTTGATCTTCATACTTCCCGATAGTGAGGGGAAGCAAGATCTGCTTGTTGACCCATACCTCTCCACAGTCATTCAGCCATTGGAACTTGTACAGCTTTTGGTGCTTGCTAGGGTTCAACCCGAGCATTTACACCATGTAGATACTATCTACGCTCGTGCAACTACCACTGTAAATGATAATGCTACACAGCTTCCCAAGAACATGGCATCTTGTGTGGAACTAGTTCTCCCTTTGACTTTGGTCCTAATCCCGTACATGGGTACAATTCGCCAGCAACATCATCTTGGTCTTCTGCTTGGCTATCTTCATCGACCCTAGCTTCCTCCTCGGTCTCATAGCCTCCTTGTACGTTTAGCACCGTGGTTCGCTTGTTGGGGGCATTGAATAACAATGTGTCCCAATTTTTGACACCTAAAGCACTTCATGTTTTGTACCTATGGAAATCGTGGCCTTAGGTTTAATCTCTTTGGATGCCTCGACCTTAGATTTCTCCTATTTAGAAGTGCTTGATTTCTAAGAGCTAGTAGTAGTCGTGGTGGTTCCTCTCGTTGATCCCCTTTTCTTCAATTGTTCCTCCACCTTGATTGCTTGAAGGACTTTGTGACGGTGGAGTTGGATCAATGGTAGTGATCACAGCAGGTTGTATATCTATGGGAGATGACTCTGTGGTTCCTACAGTAAGCTCTTGTGGTATAGCAGACCTTGATAAGCTTCATTTATTTAACACACCGAGTGGATCACTAGAAGTACCCCCTATCCACTAGGTGGGTTAGAGTAGTAGAATTCACTTTATAGGAAGTTATAGTCCATGGTGGTATACATGCGGCGAGATAGAGGGTGATAGCATATGTAGCCCTTTTGGTTAACCCCATACCCCATAAAGATGCACTTAAGAGCAAAGGGTTCGAATTTGTTCCGGTCTTGTTTAGGAATATGAACAAATATGGAACACCCAAATATTTGAGGAGGTAAGGATATAGGTGTGGTTTCGGGATATATTTGGGTTAGTGTGGTTAAAGGTATTGCAAACTTAAGTATCCGGGTTGGAAGACGGTTAAGAAGGTATACAGCCATTGCAACAGCTTCAGAAAGAGGAGGGTATCTTTGATTAGATCATGAGGGTACGAGTCACTTCAAGGATTATCCGATTTTTCCTTTCAGCTACCCCATTTTGTTGTGGCTGTTGGGACAAGTGGTTTGATGGATTAGACCATTGGTCTGGAAGAAGGTCGTCATAGTTTCATTGACAAACTCCCCTCCTTTATCGGATCAGAGGATTTGTATTTTCTGCTGAAATTGGATACAAATCATATGATAAAAAGTTTGAAAGATGTTTAAAACTTCAGATTTATTTTTTAAAAAATATACCCAAGTCATTTTGAAAAAAATCATCAACGAATAACACAAAATATCAAAAAAGACTATGACTCGAGTTTGGAGCTGGGCCCCACACATCAGAATGTATTATATGAAAAGCATGAGTAGTATGGGTATCAGAAGATAAAAAAGAGTGTTGATGACTCTTAGCCAAAATACAGGTTTCACACTTCAGAGTAGTTTTGTTTTTAACTAGGCTTGGGAATAAGATTTTTAGGTACCCCAAGGAGAGATGTCCCAACCAGTGGTTCCACAGTTCAAGTTCATGGTCCGCTGTTCCGCGAGCAAGCCTTGCAGTTCCTTGTTGAGCCATCTCATCCAGATAGTACAGTCCGCATTTCTCAGTACCATGTCCAATGATCTCCCCCGTATGAAGATCTTGTAATAAACAGAAGTTAGGATACATCAGTGCCACACAATTTAATTCCTTCGACGCATGACTAATCGACAAAAGTTTGCACGATAAAGATGGAACGTGCAAACAATTAGAGAGTTTGAGCTTGGGTGATAGTTCGATTGAACCCGCCCCTGTAACCAGAGAAACACCCCCATTTGCTGTCTAGATAAGTGTCCGCCGAGATGAGGTGGATGTAACAATATCAGCTGCATCGTAGGTCATGGTGTCCATTGCACCACAGTCCAAGAGCCATTCCGGATTTTTGTTTGCTCGAACTATGGAGCTAGAGCATACACGGGACAGTGATAGGTCCTCTGATGTAGCTGGATCACGATCAAAATAGCCAGTCTTAAAAAATCGTGGGTTTTTTAGGTTGGGGCGATTCTATAATTTTAGAGATTCCTGAGGTGTTTTCTGTTATTTTTTAAGGCTTTGAGGGTCATTATGAAATTCTCTAATTCCCACAGGCTCAGAACATGATTTCCGAAAATCTGAGGGTGTCACTGCAACTGGCCACTTCTCAAGGGGTGTGACTGTAATTCCTGGAAGTCTCGGGGTTGGCACTGCAGATCTCGGAAAATAGGAGGGTCAACTTGCCATAACCCATAACTGTTCGAAAGGCAGTTTCGTAATTTTGGAAAATCTCGGGGCAAAATCGACCTTTCATCTATGTGTTTTGAGGACGAATTAGGATATGTTTGAAGAGAGAAAATGTTATCCTCATTGCTATCAAGGTTTTCATGATTTCGGCCGTGAACTTCTTCTAGCTCAGAAGGTCTGACAGTGAAGCCGGTCATTACACCGCCAAATCCCGTCCCGATTTCTGTCGTGTGGCCATCGCTGCTGTTGGCTACTGTCTCAGATTGGCCCATGGTGGTGGCAACACTGCTGGGCTTCGGAATATTGTGTAGGCCGTACCACCAGTCGGGGTAACCCACCTTCTTGAAGCACCGGTCGGTGGAATGACCATTTTTGCGGTAGTCCGAGCACCATAGCTTGGCCTTGTCACTGGAGTTAACCCAGGAAGATGATTTAGACCCAGATTTGGGTTTTTCTAATCGGGTCCGAATGTAGAGTATGCTCCTGATTCCGGTCAGATTGCTCAGTGAATGGATGCCGGATTCTAGAATATGGTGCCTGGCATTTTCTCACCGGAGATTCCCGTATGCTATCTCTACGGTCGGTAACGGATCTAATTTTAAGATTTCCTTCTTGATACTGTCGTACTCTTTGTTGACCGCCGAGAGTAACTGATACAATCTAATTTTTTGTTGCCTTTTTTGGTATATGGTGATGTCTCAGGCACATGTCATCGGATTCGGATCCCATCTATCAACTTCACACCATAATTTTTGTAAGGTGATGTAAACGTCTTTGAGTGTACCTTCGCCTTGCCTTTGTCAATTTGCCTGTACAGTTAAGTCATAGATTTGAAAAGCATCGGAACCATTATTATATATGGTTTTGAGGCCTGTCCAGAGATCCTTTGCAGAAGGATACTCGGCATATCTGGTCATCAAGTTTTTGCTGATGTTGTCGAGTATCCACGAACACACGCACAAGTCCGCATGTTCCCACCGTGGATAATCTTTATCAGTTGGTTCTAGAGCTAGTGGTTTGCCTGTTAGGCGACGTAGGCGACCCCGTCCTCCAATGGCCACTTTCATTAAATGGGACAACAATTGGTAATTGTCATCCTCCAGTTTTTTATTGAAATGGATGGGCCTGGTTATTTTTACTCGGTGTATTTGTGTGAGAATTGTGTCGAGTTGAGAAGACAAATCCGTCGGAGCAACAGTCTCCGTGGTAGTCTTGTCATCGGTTGCCTTCGGATCGGTCATCTTTGGCAGTGTATGAGCTCGGTAAAGGATGAGTTACAGGCCGGTCACTAGTACCGGAACCTGCTCTGATACAATGTCACGCATATAGATAGAAGAAATGATAGGAAACAGAAATGTTTTCCATATGAATTTATTACATTCTCATCATGGAAGTGTCGTACATATAGGAAGGTTTATGCACTAGTAGGTAAGGTGTATTTAATTCATACTGCTATCTACTATTCATTATTCGGCTATACTATTGTTTGTTTGGCTATTTACGGCTTGTAGGGTCTTCATCTACTAACAGAGTCCTCTTCAGATTCAGACGCCCATATCCTCTCACTCCTTCTCTGGTGCGTTCACAAATTGTTGCACCAACTCAATTCAAAACTACCTTCAAGTTGCAGCAGCGTGCTACCACTTCCCCATTAGCTTTACTTTTAAGTTTTTGGTTGTCCCTAGTGCCCTACTACAACAATTGATAACTGAACATTGAATTGTTGATTCCCATCTTATAGACAGTGCATGTGTTAATGGCATTTACAGATAAAAGTTCACGGAAACTACAGAACGATGATATTTGGAAAAAATCTAGGTTTGTCATAAGATCAGCACTTTGATCCCTTCAGCAGTTTGTTAGCCATAACCAGACCATGAGTTCTAGATTTTGCTTGATATTGGCATGTTTTGAATGCTTGTCCTTTGTTGGTAATTCTACATGAATAATCCCCGTGAAAGAAGGTTTTAACACATCATGTCAGATTTTGTTCAAATTACAGCCATTTTGTTTTTCCTTTATCTGATTCTCTGAATTTGAATTGACTCAATGATGCTTTGTGTGATCTCTAAATAGAGTTTCAGCAGAAATGTAGCTTGTACTGTTTCTCTCAGGTGCTGATACGCCAAACTTTATGTACACATGCAGGTAGGAATACATCTATTCACGATATGAGGAAGGCAATACAAAACTACAAATGCTCCAGTCTGTCTAGCTACTACATATTGGCATTGCAATAAAGTATGGTTAGTATTACACTTTTTTAAATTGAGTGATTAGTAGTACACTTGGATCTATTCCAGCGACGGATCTTGCTAACACGGTGGTTGTTGATGGTGTTGCTCCTTTGGGGTTTCGGGCTTGTATTGAGAACGCTGATGCGAAGTATTTGATGGGCTTATTTCACAGTTCAGTGGCCTCTAGCTCTGGTGCTGGGGAAGGGCCATCGCGGCGGGAAGGTTTGGTGGTTGATGAAGGGGATCCAGCTGATTCTGATAGCATTGTGGAGGTTGGGGTCGTTCTGGAGATGGTGGAAGAGGATCTTAAGATGGGTAATAGTGACGTTCTCGGAGATAAGGAAACTCATCAGTTGGGCTCTGTTTATGCTACCATTCCTGAAGGGCTCAAAGGAGAGGATGATGCTGTAGGTACTGATTAAAC
>JAOWBN010191766.1:0-27732 GCA_028565015.1 Pinguicula moranensis | reverse complement strand
GCCTCCTCTGCCACCACCCCCTAGAACATCTCCTAGCTCCACGAGCTCTATCTCTACCTCTCCCCACGAAATCTCTCTCACGGGATAACCACGGAAAAAACTCCATCAAGTGGCCAACCGCTCCACACTGATAACAACTGCGAGTATCCCCCTGTACTCCAGCCACCCGTGAACTAGCGTTAGCCAGAGACTTCATGCCTGAAACTATACTCGGCGTAGAGGGTATCCTCATCTCATTCTCGGCCTGAATCATAGCAGCAATAGCCTCATCTAGTGATGGAATCTTGGCCTGGGACAACAAAACTGATCGCATCGAGTGAAAGATTGAATTCAGATCTTTCAAGAATTCCATAGTCCTTTCTTTCTCAAAATGTTGTCGCATTTTACATTTCGAGTCACTATAGCTGGACAATGGGTCGTAGTGATCCATCTTAGCCACAATCGATTCAAGCAAATAAAATACTCCTGAATAGATTTCTCCCCCTGGACCTCCACATCGATCTCTAGCTGAAGCTAAAATACCCTCATCTAGTTTTCAGTGTTGGAATAAGTGATCTTTATACCAGCCCACATCTTATTTACCAAGCTAAGGCCATCCGCAGTAGAAGCAACAGATGCAGTCATCTAGTTCAAAAACCAGATACATAAGTTACTCATGTTGAGATTCACACTCCCTCAAGAAGCCGTTCAGGCTTCTCCCTACTAAGATGGTCTCAATCCTGCGAGACCAACTAAGATATGTGGATGATCCATCAAGTTTCAAATCGATCGGTGGAATATCAAGTTTGATCGGAGCAGTGGCAGGGACAACGATCGAGGTTTAGGCATTCGCTCCCTTGATGAGCCCAAGCAAGGCTCCGAGCACCTCAGGATTGAGATTTCTCAGGACCTCTAATCCTTGTTTAATCGCACTGTAATATGTCCTTGACATTTCACACAAAGTAGCTCCAATTACAACTAATCACAGCAACAACACAACCCACATAACACAATTACACGACAATTCACAAGTCTCGACACCCCACCATCAGTACCCAATCTAAAAACAACATCAACAATGATTAATTGGATTCCCAAGTTTAGACAAATAATATAAATCTAATCAAATTACTCACCATATCCAATAAAATACCAATATACATTAAACGACACAAAATCAACCAAAATCGATTAGACAGCTGCGATAAACAAATCGAGACGAAGATTCTATCTCCGAGCTCTAGTAGCAGCGTCGGCTCATGGTAGTGGCGGTGGCGCGTGACGTCCATGCGCGGCATGCACCCTACGTGCAGAAAGCCCTCCTGACGACGATCACAACGGCGGCAAATTTTGGCGATTTCGACGCCGGACACGCCCAAAAATTGTAAAAAAAACTACCGCAAGTTGCATTTCTGGCAACGGCGTGTGCGAGGCGGTGGCGGCCGGAAATTGTCGGGTACGGAGTAGATCTGATAGAGGAAAAGATGGGCTATATTTTGGGACCGGTTTCGGAGGAGGAGGAGCAGTACCGGTGCCGGAATTAGAGCAAAAGTGGTGGAGACAAAATGTGTAGTAACGGCTCTAATACCAAATTGTAAAATGAAAAATGGGAAGAACATTTGTTATTGAATCTGTTATTACAAATGAGACATATTCGACATATTTATAGGCAAATGTTTGTGCTCGTGTGAGGTAGGTGGGTGGTTAGGTATACCACCTAACCCTTACCTACCACCCACCAAACCCAACAAAGCATAATATTGAGAACTAAATAGAATATAAAAAAAAACTTAGATATTTTCACCACTATTCATATGATCGGGGTAGACAAGAAAATCAGTAATATCTAAATATGTCACATCAAATTTGTCATTGATGAAATCATCTTAAACAAAATTCATCTTTATATTCGGTATGTGATTTTGACCAAAGTTTGTCTTCGCATTCTTCCCTTTAGCTTTTGAAGCTTAATAAAGTTCTACAATGTGTTTTGACGTACGGCAGGTACGGAATCAATAATTATTTATCTCACATCGATGACAAATATTTTCTATATTCTGGTTGACCTAAGATCCTTTGTTGCGAGCTTGCAAATTTTTGTTTTTCTCCCACTTTTCATGGTTATTTGTATTATTGGTATTATTGCGACGAGAGTAAGGATAATTTTCCCAATTTTCACATCCACGACCATGACCAAGGCGGGGGCCTTTCTTAAATGTGTTTGCATTCACTTCCTGGAATGGAGCAGAACTGTTGGGGCGTCATTGATGGCTTTTCATTAGCAATTTGTTATTTTGTTCAGCCACAAGAATACTCTAAATCAATTCGTAGTACTTCTTAAAACCCTTTTTACGGTATTGCTACTGAATGAGCATATTTATGGCATGAAAGGTAGAGAATATTTTCTCTAGCATGTCCTAATCGGTAATTCTTTCATCACATAACTTTAGTTGATAACTGATTTTAAATATGGTAGAATTGTATTCGCTATTAGATTTAAAATCTTGTAAGCGTAAATTCAACTAGTCATAACGAGCTTTTGGAAGTATCACTATTTTCTGGTGATCATATCTCTCTTTAAAAAATTTCCAAAAAAATTGCAGGAACTTTTATTGTGATATATTCTGCCTTTAGCTCCTTATTAATATGGTGGCGAATTAATATCATGACTTTTGCCTTATCTTGTTGAAATATTTTATTTGCATCTTTTATGGTGTCTCCGAGACCCATAACATCTAGATGAATTTTTGTATCAAGAATCCATGGCAAGTAATTTTTTTCGGCGATGTCAAGAGCAACAAACTCAATAATTTTATCCCGTGCTTGTAGCTCGTCAGTAGAGTCATATTGATAACGTATTGTCAATACAATAAATGTAAAGGATAATAAATATTCAAAAAATTATTTCTCTTTTCAAAGAACAATTTTACACTTCTTCTCACTATAATTTCTCTCAATGTTTTGGTACAATCTTTCATCCCATGATAGAATCCTATTTATAGGAGATTGAGGGGTGAGATGTTGGCTTCTCCTTGTCCCCAAAACTCATACATCATCTTAAGTTGATACATTATACTGCTTTCTAGATTATTCATGCATATTTTTGTGTTGATTAATCACCATTAATGCACATAGATTATTCATTCACAACAATTGGAGTTCAATCAAAATAGCGACAAAATATAGTATAATATATGAATTTTGACATAACCAAGAAAGGAAATAAAATATAAGACAGAAAATGAGTCAAAATATCTTTAAATCAGAACCACATGTCCTTCCCTCTGGATCATCAATTTGGCATCAAATCTGCACCACTCATCGTCATCACCTTATCTCCATTATTTCTTTCCTACTCTCTGATTCAAATTCCATCTCGGAGGAGCAGACTCGATAGGCCCTAAAGAAGAAGATGCTCCTTCAGTCTTTTTTTTTTGGTGATGTTACAATAGGATTTATTTAAACATTTTCATGCCGGTTTATCAAAATTCATTTTTAATAATTTGGATCTATGGCCTAGGCCGATTTACTTGGTGCGATGAAGGGAGGGATAAACCCCCTCAGATTTGAAAATTTAATTATTATTTTTCTGAATAATTTATTAATTATGTTTTTTTATTATTTAAACACTTTATTAAAAATTTCACCTCTTAACACCAAAACTAACATTTTTACATTTTCTCAAGAAAATTCTAGATCTATTCTTGGAATAAATAATAAATATTTTATTATTCCATCTAACTCATACCCCACCAACAAAGCTAGGGGTGTCTAACAATTTTGACGGTAGTGGGTGTCAGCTACCCTCTATCATTATGTTAAGGTAACAGATAGGGTAGTAGACCCTTACTCGTTACCATCATTGAAAAATGATGGTGATGACAGTAGTAGGGTACCACTGTAACTATCGTTATTGTTTTTAACAAAATAAACAATACATTATTATAATCGTAGTTGAAAATTTTGGAAAGCCAAGATGTAGATGAATTTGGCTTACACATTAAATAATTTAGAAAAGAACCTCTCATTTGTAATAATATACGCCTATAAGAAAAAGAGGGTGGTGAATTTTTATGCAGTACAAACAATATAGTAATTAAGATAAATAAAAAGTTAAAACAAAAAATTAGTGAAATTTATGGAATGAACTATTGTTAAACAAAGCTTAGGATCTAATTCTAATTTACCTAAATACATAATTAATTAGCACAAAAATAATTGACCTAATTTAATTCATTATCTATCTAATTATAATATATACAATTTATCTAAGTATAATTTATACAAAAAAAAATTAAATTCTTTTAATGGTAAACATGGTGGCAGTTTTTCACCACCATTATTGCTGGATCCCCCTGATCAAATCGACTGAAAAATAGTAGTTTTGATCTAATATAAATTCGTGAGATAATTAAAATCAAGCTATCACAAATATATATTAGAGACTGTTTTGTACAACTTAAAAAATAGATTTTTTTTTATTCTTTTTAATAGATTATTTCAAAAATAAAACAGGCCCTTAGTTGCTACTAGTAATTGCCCGTGCCCTCAGGGCACAGGTGTCAAAACATATACCAGCACATGCAAAATGGCCATGCGTGAAGGGTCTAGAATTTGTATCCCAAAAAAAATAAAATTTGGACCTTAAAAAAAAAAAAAAATTAAAATTTGGACCAATAGGAGTTGTCCATGTCACAAATCGTGTGGTGACATAGACAACTGCCTGTTTATATAATAGATCTGCGAAGTGAGTTGTATTTTCAAAAAAATTACATTATATTTATATGCATTTGTATGTATTTTAATTCTGATTCATTGTACGTTGTCTTCCTGAAATACCTGGATTTAGTTTTTCACTAATAAAAATATCTTGTTTTCTTGTTTTCTCAACTCTTTATATTTTCTTTCATTTAATTGTTATACTATTCTTTAAATCAACTAAATATATTTAACCAATAGGCTTCGTAAAACACGAATCTTGAATATATTTTAACTTTTATATTGGTTTTAGTAATTGTTTATAATTTATATCTTTAACCATGGTGGAGGTCCAAATAACCTTGCTTCTAAAATGGAATGGAGTCAAATAAGGTTCATATGTCAAGTAACCATGAAACTGTAGAAGATTTTATGGAGAATTGTTTTCCCAAAATGTTTTTGATAGTAAAGATTTAGTAGAGAAAATAGAAATTAACCTACGGAGTAACTTTCTTTCTCAAAAGAGTATTTAATTATAATAATAGTAAGAAATACGTCAGTTATGATTATTTAGTCTTTAGTTTTTTTTTATAGGTATATTTTTTATTAGATGGATCAATTTCTGCTAGCTCAAGTGGTGAGCAAACTGATTTTATAACCATGAGGTTCAGGGATCGATACCCACATGGGTCGCAAACGAAAATAACCTCTTTGTATAATTACAAGGGTAAAGCTCCGTATATTTGATCCCCATACCCCAACTAACTTAGTTGAAAATATATTATGTAAAGTTGCTTATTCTTTCTTAGATCGGAAACTTTTTCAATTGTTATTGAAATTGCTTCATCGATCTATCAAAGTTTAATAGTAGTTGTATTTTAGCAATTATTAGAAAATAAAAGCAATAATTAGACTAAGAATAAAATCTTAGTATTTATCTCATATAAATAAATCTTTAGTATTAACAATAAAAGCAAGATTAGAAAACTCTGTGAGGTGGCATGAAGTCATCAACACCGTTAAGAGAATCCCGTTGACCGTAATTACCCGAGAAAGCGGAACTCGTTATGAAGAAGACTAGGGCATCCAGGGCTATTTTCGTCACTACAACGAGGAATTGCCGAGGCCAATGAGCCAATCACGTCAGATAGACAAGCATAAATACGAGGTCGGCCGATTGTGCACATTGAAAGCTGGTAATCTTCGCTTCGCTTCGCTTCGCTTCTCAGAAAGCCAAGAAATATTCCATAACCGGATAGAACGATCGGTAGACGGTTTGTTGTTCGGATGTTGAAGAGCGTACGGAACTATTCTCTTGCGTTCGAGATCCCGTAGGTGTACAGGCGCGGCGCATTCTGTATACCTTCTTGTGAAGAAGAGTCCTGGGACTTGGGAGGAGGAAATTTTGCTTTTGAAACTGTGGATTTCAGTGGAATTTTACGAGATTAATCTGTGCTGGACGTTTTTGTGAGATTTGGAGCACCCGGAGTGGATTAATCGAAACCCTTGCGGCGTTTTGCGTGGAGATTTGAGTCTTTGGACCATTGATACAGGTATATGAAACCGTAATAAGTTTTTGTTTGATAATCTGCATGATTTCTGTGTTGGTTGTTTTTGTGTTGCTGCCTTCGCCGCCAAGAAATCTCCTTCTCGAGATCAAGATCAATGTTATCGGAGAATCGTCTTTACGGTTTTCGTATTCCGGACTTGAGCTGTCATTCACCTTTTCGGGATCTGAGTCTGATGATTATTGCGAAAAAGCTCTCTGGATTGAAGTAAACGAAGAAGCTACTTTTATTTGATTTATACGGGGGATAAATGTTGCATGTTTCTGAAGATGAAGATGGCGTTTTCACGTTGACTACTGATTCTGCTGAGAATGTTCATATCCTTTCTAGTCGAATACTCCATTAAACGAACATCTGCAGCTAAATCAAGACCTTGTTAGGGAGAATGTTATTGTTTCAGCCTTGGAGAAACCTCACCTCCTTTCTTTGATATCATTCTCTGATTTGCTGATGGAGGGTCCTCGAAACAAAGAAACTACAGAACATCATGAAAACGAATTTGAATTTTTACTAAAACTTTACCAACATAAGCGTATTGATTGATAATTATTGGGCATGGAATCGCTGATATTCTGAAGCTTTTCAGCCATAGGTGGGAATTGTGGTTGAACTTTTCATACCTGTGTGCATATTTATAAACTGAGCTCTACTTTCATGTTTCTGTGATCTGAATGTACTTGCCTGATAGCTATTTCCCGATTGCGATTCAAGCTGTTATTATCCTCCTATGAGCTAAAACCAATGATGTTTGGCTAAAATTCAATTTTGGAGCTAAAATTTACGGAGCACTGATGCAGTTTACTACTTGAGCTGTTGTCCTCTGATTTTTGAAATTCAAACATATTTGTTCGGTTCTCCCTCTGTTTTGAATGCATTTATGGAATTGCCTTTTGCAGTCTATATAACTTGAGAATTTATCAGCTTGTATATTGAACCAAAATAAAAATATATTCACAGTGCTATTTTTGTTTCGTTTTGTTTAGCTTTCTTGAACCAGCAAACCATTTGGGAAGAGATCAGATCAATTTTTCTACTTTTTCTGCATTGCTCATATTATATTTATGCCCTACATCTTCCTTAGCTAATTTTCTTTGTTTAAGCAGGTAGCTTGTCTAATTGAAGCCACTGTTTGAATACAAACTGGGGCTTGAACAAAAAGTAAGTCAGCTTGTGGAGCAATCCAGAAAAAAACTGTTGGCAGAGTCTTTGTTGATGGCATAGGGTCTCTGCCCAAATGATTGGCAGTGTGGGCCTTGAAATTATGAGCTCCAGCAATCCATATTTAAGATGGAAGACTGTGAAGAAAGGAAGGCGCTCCAGGAAGTCAGGACCTAGAAGTTTGACTGATGCTTCAGAAGCAGTCAAATCTGTTAGCCCCAAAAGAGTTGGAGATTTTTCTGGGTCTGATTCTGACAAGGTTTGTTGGGAACTTTCTGTTGTTTTTTATTTTTTTAATATTTATTCAAAGTCAGCTTAAATCAATAACTATGCTTATCTGATTTATTTGCAGTTTGGTGAAGGTTTTGTAGGACAATTGATCTCTGGTAATTCAGAAAGTGTGCCCATTAAGAAAAGGAGACATTTACTCTGTCGAGATTCTTTTACTCGACATTTGGCTGCACCAGTATTTGATGATCGCAGGCAATATCCCGGTCATCCCTCAGGTGACAGCTCTTCCTTCCACTGGCAATTAAGAGGAATTGATGAATCTGAAATGCTATATTTGAGGGGAAAATTTCTTACTATTTTGATTGAACAGATTTTGAATACAATGCCGCAGGCGACTTCTCTGGTATTGAGCTTCTTGCAGCTGCTGCTAGCATGGATTGCGACTCCTGTAATGGTGATGTAGACCTTGTTGCTGAAGGTTCTTCACTAAACCAAAAAATGTCTGCTGAATCAGATGCTGCTGCACCTCGTGAGATTTGTTTCAAGAGTAATACATCAGAAAAATTCTCTAACGTAATTGTGCAAGGAGGCAATACTGGAAGCTCGCTACTTGCAAGTGATTCAGCTGCTTCTTTTCAAAGTCTGTGTGGGAATACAGAATATGGAAGCAGACTCAAGGTTGTGAACAGGCAGCATTGGGATTTGAACACTCCGATGGATGCGTGGGAAGAACCAGATGATCCAGTTACTGGATCAAAGGGTTTAAATGATGGTATACGTGTGGAAAAGAAGCCAAACGAATCCAGTGATTCCCAAGTCTTGAATCTGGATGGCGACAGAAGTGCCGAACCTCCCAAATTGAGACTCAAAGAGAATAATTCTGTAATTGCTTTAGCGGATGAAACTGGCATTGACCTCTGCTGCATAGGAGCCCCGGAAAGGTACTATTCTAATGCTACTTTACGTGGTGTGCATAATGCAACAACTGAAAATTGTTCTGATGGGAGGGCTCCTGATCAAGCGTTATTTTCTAATTCTAGGAGAGGAACTCAGCATATGGTTTTGAATGCAAATGCCACACAGCATAGTCGTTCTTTGAAGCCGTGCAGCATCTTGGTGTCTGAGGAAAAAATGGGAAGCACTTCTGATACTGTTGATAATGCACAGATTGATGACTGTTCAAGTAATTTTGGCGAATGTTTAAGAACTAGAACTACTGATAAACTTCACTCAATCATTCAAAGAGACCTTGTACATGGGATGGCAACTTGTGACATATCTCAATCTGCTATTGAGTTGCACTGTGAAGAGCCCGAGTCCTTGAAGATATCTGAAACGACTGGTATTATGATTTCTCTGATTGATTCACTTAACACGTTCTGTTTGAATTACTTCAATTTTTGGAAGTAATTTAAATGTATTGTTACATTTGTTATCCATCTTGATATGTTCATTTTCTAGCTGCAGGCACCGTTATCCAAGATGGTCAGGCTGCTCTAATTTCTGATTCTAGGAATCAAAATGATGGATTCGTTGGATTTTCAGTTTCTCGATTGGTGGAAGCTGAACTTGTTGAGGAGCATGAAGATAATAACCTTCCTATGGAAGAATCAAATGGAATAACGGTGGAGGATTCAAGCAAGAGTTCCAGTGCCGAAGAACATGATGGATGTGCGAATTCAGATGGGAAGGTTAATTCTGCTTACAATGCTCGACATGATCCGGATGTTTCTCAGGGTCACCATATTCACATGGCTGATGGAGATGACTTGACGGCCCTCCTGCTCAAGGAAGGGTGTGATTCTCCATCTGAGGATGGAGAGTTGAGACGCTCATTCCTGTATTCATGGTTGGAAAATGACTTGGATAATGAGTATGTTGACTATGAATCCGATGGTAGAAAAGGAGATGATACTGATGTGGCTGATCACGCTGGGTCTGAGTTAGTGGAGGGTGACTCTGAGGTCTCTCATACTGAAAGGAGAAACCTGGCGCTAAAAAGGTATCCAGAAAGCAATGGAGGCAATTGTGGGCCCATCAAACATCCGCAGACTAGGCATTTTGTCAAAGATGGCTCTGCCAATAATGAGATGGCAGGAAAGGGATCAAATCCAGGATCTGGTACTACAGTTGAGCAGTTGATTGAAATGATTAAGGAAAATGATACTGCCAGGAAGAAAAGGCAGTTGACTGATAGAGCTGGTGCATTTGATGCCAAGATGCCACAAGGTGATCAATGTGCATCAGGAGCCAGAGAGAAGCATCGGTCTCGTATTGAAGCACGGTCATCAATGGATACAGCTGATGTGAATGATTCTTTCTTTACACAACCATTCAGGCGCGCAAGGTTATTTTATGTTCTTACCATTAATCTTCTTTTCTTTATGCCTCCAGACTTCTTTTGTATTCATCATAAGTGTGCGTTTTAGGTCCAGTCGCCTCAATGGTCCATACTCACGTCCTGAAAGGGATATGAGTCCTAACGAATATATGGGCAGATATCGACCTACTCATGGTGAAAGAGATGGTACTCAATGGACATCCTTTCCTTCGAAAAGGCAACATACCTCTAATTATGAGGTGACTGAAGTTCGGACCCGTAACAGGCAAAGAAACGATAGCAATGATTCTGCTGAAAGGATTGGTGGGCTGGACTATCATGTTTCAAGACAAACAGCTAATTACATGCCAAAAGGATTGCATAGATCTGGAGTAAGGAGATCATTCATTGAAAAGAGTAATTATGTTGGATTTCGGAGAAGGATGCATCCTAAACGAGGAGCCAACAACTTTAGAGGCAGGGGATATTACTTGCATCATGCTGATCGAGATTTTGATGATTTTGCCCCTCTGATTGATGATATCGGAGCACCTACGCACTTTCCACGCTCTTTCTCCAGAAGAGAACGAAGCTTTTCTCCAAGTTCTGTTAGAAGTCCTCATATGCATATACCCCGAAGAAGGTCCCGTTCACGATCAAGATCCCAGGCCCCATGGGCTTGGCACCCACATGAACGTACCCTGGGTAGAAGGCACCTGAAATCTCCAGATTATGGGTCTGAGGCCAGAGGGGAGACACTGAGGGAGCCTTTTCAAAACCCTGCATTTGCACCCAAATATCATGGGGATGGCTATACATCCCCATCTGGTCGCCGATTCTCCCCAATGCGGAACTATAGATTGGTCGAAGATCCCACTTTTACAGAAAACCATTTTAGGCGAAGGAGATCACCAATGAGAGGAGTATTCAGGCATGCACAGCGGTTCGACACGGTCAGCTCTTCTGGACAATTGAAGTCAGAGGAGTACTATAGACCACCCCAGATTCGTACACGACGATTCTCGGATAAAGGACGGAAATTTGAATCATATTATAACGGTAGGAGGGGGGATGGCAGCGAGCTGATTCCTCGAGGACGGCCTTCTGATGATGGTGGTAGTATCAAGAGATTTCAGCAGAAAACAGCTGATAATTTTGAGACGTGTCCCACGAACGAGGATGATGCTATGGTCTCTGACCGTTAGGACGTTCCAAAAACTCCGGGTGATCCGGACCGGGAATAGGAGAAAAGAGTTTAAAAGTTGACTTGATATGCGTTGCCTCTGATAGTAGTATATTTATTATCTACGGATAAGACCAAAAATGACCATGGCTCCCTTTTTGTTGATGACTATCGACTGGTGTGCAGGTAAGAATTTTGTACCAGTCTGCGAAGTAACTTGGTTCCTTTTTCAGCGAAGTAGTCATCTCCTAGAAGTTATTCTCTTTATTGGTTTTTTTATTACTTTTGATGCTTTGGGAAGGCCCCAACTAATTACTAAGGGTGGAGGGGAGGCCGTAGTATTTTTGGTTTTCCGTGATCCTTTTGGCTGTGCGTGTATCCTTTTGGAAGAATCGGGCGCGGTTGTTCCGGCGGTTGATACCTCTCGACATACAGGGCTTGCCTAGTGAGGTCGAGGGTTCTAATTCCGCTGGACGAAATTCTGCTGCAGGATATCTGTAGGGATTAGGTGGGCCCAAAGAATACCTCGATACTGTGCTCTGGATCTCTGTTATCCTTATTACTTATCAAAACAAAAGTATGGAAGAAAAGGGTTATTATATGCAAGCAGTTCTAGTGTTCTTTTCAAGTACTGATCTTCTCCAGAGTTCGTATCATTTGACACTAAAAAGGCTGAGAGAAAAGTCATCTTATTTCATCGCAGCAATCAGTTGCAGTGTAGACGTTAGAAATCTTGTAGTAAGAATTACAAGAAGTAAGAAATACAAAGCAAACACAAACGAATAGGTCACTTGAAAACCGAATAGCAGCAGCAAATAATCATGATTTTTTAGGATTCGTTTGGTAGTGTGTTTGAAGGTGGATAAAGTCGGTTTTCGATGAGTTATCCCATTTATACCCATGTTTTAGGGTTTAGCGTTTAGAGAATTCAATTAGTATGCCAAAGAATTGAAGAAATCCTAAACTCGAAAATTTAATTATAAGAACTAAAGAATCCAACATTGTCTTCTGGATGCTTTGAGACTCGCGAGCGTCTGCCTTCCAATATATAATGGATATAATTTTTTTTTATTATTGCCAAAAAATCACTTAAGGTAAAGGTTTATGTACAAAGTAAAATAAGGGACACAAGAAAAAGAAAGATGGAAAAAAAAAGGAATGGAACAAGAAAGAAAGTGCCAAATACAAGGCAGTCAAACTCAAAAGACTCATTTGCTCCTTCTGCACAAACAATCCTAAAATTTCAGTAGAAAACTAGTATCCATGATCGGTCTGCTGGTTTTTCTGCTTTGGATCACAACAACATTGATTAAAGACCTTCAGCTATGCAGGTTGTCACCAAATTTTGTGGTGCTAAATCTGATGATTACAAGAGTCTTTATCATTACTAAATTCACGGCTCAGCCTGCTCACCTCATATCATCCTAGTCTTTTGATTGTTGCAATCGCCATTAAACTGTGATGATTGAAGCTGCTGCAGTCCAACTTCTCTGATCAGCTTCCATACTTTTCTTGATCTCAACAACATTGATCACTGACTTTCAACTATGCAAGCAATCATCAGCTTATGAAACATGATGACTACAGAAGTCATTGCCGGCCCCAGATCAAACCAGTTTTCCAGCTTAGCCGGCTCACCTTATAGCATCTTGGTCTTGTGATTGTTGCAGTTTCCAGTTAAGCATTTTCCCCAAGAGGTTCTACCCGTGACCTGCCTAGAGTGTTTGCTTGCTCCTCCTTTTACCATTCTGTGACTTAGTACTTCCACTTTGATCTTGTAGATATCGATGTAGGATCCTTATTTATGTTGCTCGCTAGTTCTTTCTATGGTTTGTAGCTAAGCATCCGAGTCCTTAGTCTTTATTGGCCCTGAGGTACCCCTTGGTGAATGTAGTATGGGATACAAGCTCAGTGAGCTGTTGCTGATTGCCCCTGCTTTCCAGACACATACAAGTATTCGGATGGAGTAGTCAATCATTCATGGAATAGGGAAAAGGTCTCTCCTTTCTTAGTGCCTTGATCCATGTCCATGTAGTTCGTTTGATTGAATGAGCAATGTTTTGCACTTCTGGTTCTGCAGCTGTGAAGTGGACAACATTTTTAGTTCTCCAAATTGTCTAGATTAGGCATAGCCAAATGGATGTCCATGCCTCAACATTTGCTTCAACATTTCTGAATTGTTTAAAAACCGTGAGGGATGGTGCATCTGAGCTAGTGAAAGTAGTTGTCCCCTCTTGAGTTAGCCAGGTCTTTGGGTTTGTCCATAACTGTTTTGTAAATTTGCAAGATTTGAATCCATGATCAATTGTTTTAGGATCATCCTTGCATAGTGTGCATCTGATTTCCTGTCCAGTGGGGATGACCTTTCTTTCCTGCAAACTTGCCTCTGTAGGTAGACCGTTTTGCATTAATTTCCCTGCAAATATACTATTTTTTGTGGGTGCAAACCTGTTTTTGATAGCCTTAAAGTCAACAGCCTCTTCCTCTGTGTAGTATTGTTGCTTTGAATTTAATAGATGGGTATATGAAACTTTGATAGTGTAATTTCTTGTGCTGCTGCTCACAAATCTGTAAGTATCTTGTCCCTACTATTGCAGTTGTATATCATGCAAAGAAGAAATTAGATTGGTCATATCATTAAATTCATTACCCCTTAATTGCCTTCTTTAGTTCCATTGCCATCTCCATGTATTGTCCCAAACTTCTAAGTCAGATATGCACACATCTTTGTGCAGGACATCCCTGAATAGATTCGGGTATGCTTTTGATAGTGCTCTGTCTTGTCCAGAAATTAAATATTTCCTCATTTACTAGCTTAACTGTTACCTGTTGCTAGAACCAGGTTTATCCTATTTAGTTCTCTTAAGTTACCAACCATGATTTGTCCATTCTGGCCATATTTGGACCTGATAATTTCTGCACCCAAACTGTTGTCTCCTGAGATAAATATGGCTCCCCATTTACCAATCATTGACTTGTTAAAAGCAATTAGACTTTGTGCTCCCAATCCCCCTGCCTTTAGGTGCAACTATTCTTTTTCGAGGCAATCCAACACATTTTCTTCTTTTCTTCAGTACTTCCCCAGAAAAAGGATTTTTGGCATTTGGTGAGGTTTTTGATGGCTGAGTGTGGTGCTTTGTAGAAGCCAAAATAGTGTGATGAAAGAGAGTGTAGTACTGAGTTTATGAGTACCATCTTACCTCCTACTCAAATCTGCTTGTGATCCTAGGTTGCCAATCTCTTACTAAAGGTGTCTGTGATAGGCTTCCATGTCTTAGATTTGTTTAACCTGACTCCTATAGATATGTCAAGATAAGTGAAATGTGTAAGCCCTATTCTGCAACCTAGATGAGCTGTCATTTCTTCCATGGTTGTCTGTGGGAGCATTGATACCAATTAGCTGGCTTTTCTGAAAATTGATCCGTAGCCCTGATACTCAAAGTTTGCAGTATGGCCTTAAACACTCTAATGGATTCCAATCTTCTTGTCTGAACAACACTGTATCATCCGCAAACTATAAATGGAGATTTAGATCTGATCCTTACCAATTTTTACTGGATGAAAAAGTCTGAGGTCTACTGCTTTGCTCACCATGTTAGAGAGGCCTTATGCTGCCAGGATGAAGAGGAGGGATGACAATGGATCCCCTTGGTGCAATCCTCTTATGGGGAAGAATTCCATAGTAGGACTCCCATTGATGAGTATAGGTGTTGAGGCTGATTAGAGTAACTCTCTTACCCACCATTTCCAGCATGTTGGAAACTCCATCTTAATTAATATATTAAGCAGAAAAGTCCAGTTGAGGGTATCAAAGGCCTTCTCAAAGTCGTCTTTGAATACTATGTCCTGTTTCCTTAGCCTTTTCATCTCATCCAACACCCTGTTTGTGATCATAACTCCATCCAATAGCTTCCTCTGTTTGACAAAGCCCATATGATTTATTGAAATCACCTCATCCAGCACCCTACTCATTCTGCTTGCCAGAACTTTGCTCATTATCTTTGGCATTGCACCTATCAGAGTAATAGGCCTATAGCGTTGTACTTCAGAGGCTCCTTTTGTGTTGAAGTAATGTTATGTGTGCAACGTTGCTGCCTTTGGAAACTGTGCAGTTCCTGTAGAAATCAGACATCATTTGGCATATCTCAGCATTCATCATGGGTAAAAAATGTTTCACAAACTTTAAATTGATCCCATCTGGACCTGAGTTCTTCCTAATACCGCAACTGTTGATGGCCTCTAGTATTTCATCCTCAGAGAAGGGCATCATTAAGTCATTTTGTGGGGTTACAGTAAGGGTCCTGAATGTCATGTTCAACATTTTAGGTCTGTCCCAGAATGTCTCAATAAAAAGTTTTTGGAAATATTATCTCAAACTTTCTTTCACCCTCTCTAGATCTTCTAGCCAAGTTAAGACATCCCACACACCACAAATTTCATTTCTTCTTCTATTCCTACCTATCCATATGTGATAATATGAAGTGTTTGCATCCTCATTTTCTAACCAATTTAATCTGGACTTTTAATGTAGGATGTGGCTCCATTTCTTGTTTACTGCTTCCAAATTTGCTCTTAGTAACTGAATTCTCTGCTGCTCATTTTCCATACCATTAATATTCTATTATGCCTATAGTTCCAGGTTGCTTAGTTCCCTAAGTATCTCCTTATGCTCAAATCTTACGTCTCTTGGTGCATCCTTGTTCCATAGCTTGATACTTGACTTGATGACCTTTAACTTTGCTTTAATTTGTTGGCTGACATAGCCATTGGTCCCAGAACTTTGCCACAGCTGCTCAATAAGTTCTTTATATCTGTTACAAAATCTCTGAAAGAAAGTATCTCTACTTCATTTGAGTGTTGAGCCGTACCCTTTCTTTCCCTTTTATCTAGAATGGCATTAAAGTCCCCCATGAGGCACCACTTCCATTGCTCCTTACTGTGTACTCATTGAGGATTTCTCTTCAATGTTCTTGCTTTCCTGGAAGATCATTTGGGCCGTACACATTTACCACGTAGGATGTGGTATCCTCTCTACCCCATTGTCCAACTACACCAAGGTAACCTGTTCAATCAAACATACTGCTTCTTGTAAATTTTCTGGTGTTCTAGATGCATAAAAGGTCTCCAGATTGTCCTTGTGCACTTTTGTAGCTCCAGTCAAAATCTTGGTCATACCAGAGATAAGTGCAAAGGTGCCTATCAACACAAGGTAGTTTTGTATCTTGAATACTTATAAAATCTACTCTATGAACTAAAATGAGCTACTTCACTCTTCTCTGTCTCTCCGAACTTCCCAATCCTCTGATGTTATAAGTGATAATACTTCATTGGGCAATAGATTTTTCTAATCTGACTGAGGCACCAAGTAGTTGTGCACTTGCATCTTTCTGAACCTGGTTTAGGGCCATCATCCTATCCCTGGTTTCCTTGACATTTGATCCATATGTAATGCCAAACTCGCTTCCTATAGCCATATTTGAGTCTACTTCCACTTCGAGATGCGTTTTATTCAATCCTTCCATTACAAAATTAACCTGGTCAGTATCTGGTAATACTGTGGTTTTGCTAAAGCTTCTTATCCAGGCATCAAGTATAGCTAAATTTTTTGCTCTATCCGGATCTATGTTTTTTCTAGTCTGACTTCATGTTTTTGGGCCCCCCTCTTGTTCTTGTTACCACTTTTTCTCTTGATGGTGTGTGTTTCAATATCAAGTTTATCCAAGCTAGTAACTAGTGGGGAAAAATCTAGAGTGATGTTAAGAGAACAGGCTACCAGATTGCTTGCCACCTCTTCTTCCTGAGTGTGCTGTGGTTCCTTCTGGTTAGGTGTCACTTCCTCTTCCTGCAGTTTATCCTCAATAGTTTCCACTTCCCTTTCCACCAACAAAAACTCTAACTGATCAGTCATATTTTCATTTATATTTCCTTGTGGGGAGATCATGCAGAGAGGTGTCTCTTCCTGATACTCTTATGTACAAGGTTCCACTTGAGCTTGATCGATAATTAGATCATTTTGAGTGTCAAGTGATCTTAAATTACATATATGTGTTATCTGAGTTTCAGGAACTTGCTCCTCATTTAGTCCATCTTCTTCTTTTTGTACTAATGTACTTGAGGGTCACCAGGCTAGTCTGGTAGGATTTCAATTAGTCCCCAGGTAGTCCTTCATGTGATCTCTTGTAGGTGTTGGAATAGTTGTCTTAGATGCTGGTAAGGTATTTGTTGAGGTGTTTTGCCTTTCAGCTTCCATAATAGTAGTCTTTGGTGATAAATACACATTCCCATCAGCAGCACCAATGGTCTTGGTTGCAATTTTATCACTTTCTGAGCTCCAATTTGGAGATCTAGTATCCGAGGCAGAGTTTGTTGTGTCTGACATTTCCTCCGTATCCTTCTTAGAATGGTCCACCTCTTACCAATCCTTTACCTCCAATATGTGCAAAGAGTGGTAGCTATCATCCACTTTGACCATTAGCTTTTGGGTAATGTTCAAGTCGATATCCACCTCAATGAGTATCTGTGCATCTTCCAGGTAGTTTTTCTTGCTAGTGGCTATATCAATCTGTATAAATTTTCCCAATTTAGAACCAATGCCCTTTAGAGTGTCAGCTGACCTTGCCTGTATAGGCAGGCCATAAATTTTAACCAAGGCTAGACGCGTTCTCACACATTGATCAATAGTCCACACTGAGATATCAGAAAACTAGTTTGTGAACCAAATTGCATCACTTTTTAATAGATTTTGTAAGTCAAGTGGTTCTTCCTCCCACAACAAGACTCTACCTGCACCCATAGGACTTACAACTAGATTTAAATAGCTAGACGTTTTGAGTACAACCTGCATGTTCCTCCATCCCAGTGGGTTACTCAATGTTTCAACTCTACTTGGTCTAAGCCAAGCACTCTCCCCTGCTAATAGTTGTGAAGTTCAAAGTGTACCCCCCCTCATCAGGATTTTTTTGAAGTACTATTGATGGTACAATAGAGCTTGTAGACGCCCCCCTCCCACTCTTTATGTTGACCAAATGTATTACCAGGTAACCTTTGCCAGGATTTGCACCCCTTTTAGCACTCCTTCCTGCACTTTGCTCTTGGCCTCCAATACAAGCTCTTGCACTATAGGTATCTTAGTAAACCTAGCACAAATTTCCTGCAATCTAAAGGAACCTATCCAGACATTATTGAGTTGGAGGAGGAGTGTATCCATGTCTTCATCTTCATCAAAGGAAAACAAACTGAAAGGAAGTCCATTCACACCAATCTTCCTTTCCATAGAGACATCCTTTAGCTTCCCTTGCTTTTTCAGCAGGTCCTTTAGTTGTTTCTTCTCGCAGTCCCAAGGAAAATTAGTGATGAATTAAGTCTTGGTGTTCGAATCTCCCTGATATTTTTTCTTTGCCAGAGTATCTGTGTGTCTCAGATTTGGGACAACTCTTGGACCATGTCGTTGAAGGGCTGGAATATGATTTTTTGGGATGGAGTGCTGCGTGCTTTGGGATAAATGAGTAGGCATAACAGCTTTCCCTGCTTTTTATAGCTTCTTGGTGCAAGCATCTGGCATGCTGCGCCGTTATAGAGCACTCATTGAGAATGCTGGTCATCTCGGTTGTTTTTTGTAGCTTGTTGGGTGCGAGGTCTGTATCACGAGGTTCTTCGTAGTTTTTCTACTCCCCAAGGTGCATGGGGCAGGCTCGGGGAAGGAGGAATGGCTGGTTAGAGGTCGGTCAGAATGAGCCTAGAAGCTTCTCCATGAGAAGAGAGGGTAAGCTGGAGGTTCAAGGTGAAGTACTGTGCATCCTCAGCGGGAATCGCATGTACAAAGAGAAATTCAATTTTGGGTCATCTTTTCACATGTTTACTTTACAATAGATACAAGTTGATATGCACGGACTTGCAGCACATCTCCGGCGAACTTTAATGGTATATTTATTCAATCACCAAGTGAAGGCCTCAAAAAATACGCCAAGAAGAGACAACTAAAATTCTAAACTCTATGTGTTGTGTTTACATTTAACTCAAGAGGGGATTAATGATTTATAGAGATTTTGAATGAGTGTTAAAGATTCACTACTTTTTTCTAACTTCTTAATTATCTCTACTAGGGGGATTGCAACTTCACCACTTAAGTCCCTCGGATAGATTTATAACCTGATTAGTCATGAGTTAATTGTCATAATGCACCTACCGGATTCACCTATCTTAGACTCTTATCTCTGTCAAGCTGTAAAGGTCCTTCACTGGTTTACATATGAGCATCTTTCAATGTCACATACAAATAAACCAAAGAAATTACTTTCAAGTGATCCTCACAGGGTAGCATTAATCCTATAGGCATTGTCATGCTATAACAACTTATGTGGACCTTGCTATGCAAAGCATAATTTGTCTCTCGACCTCCCATTATGCTTAGTGCATCTACTCACTTTGATTAGATATAAATAGATGAGGGTGAAGAACAACAAGACCAAAATAACTAAACATGATAAACATTCCATAAACTCTCCGAGTTCCTTAAGGGTCACATCGCTACCATGGATTTAAAGGTTTAGCTCATGCTTAAGGCACGAGCCAGTCTACAAACACACAACATTGAGTTCATCACAAGGAAAGAAGAAAATCGGATCAGAGCTACAAGATGGTGTCTCAAAACCTCTGTTCTTGAACTCTCATGTTCTCATGCTTTGTTGGTTCCTTTGTGTTGATTTCTGCCTTATATATCATTTTAGTAACTTTTCTTGAAAGATTCTAGAATAGTGCAAGGGTACATTTGTCCTCCTACCAAGTGTGGCATCACATATCACCTTGCATACTCATAGGATCAGGAATTGGTGTCACATCTTGAATAGTTGGGGCAAAATCTATGCTTTCGGAGTTGTTTCTCTTCCTTTTCTCTCAAAGAGTAATAAATGACTTGTGTCTGCAAAAAGGAAGGGTCCCATCGTCCCTTTTGAGACAAATTAGACTCAAATGTCTGTATTTATTAGGTAAAGTCGGCTCATCAACATCCCCAAACTTGAATCATTGCTTGTTCTCAAGCAAACAGATCTAAATAAACTTAAGTGCACAATGAGGATGTGTGTAGAAAAGTGAACACCTAATTCTTAATCATGCAACTTCTTCTGCTTACAGTCGTTACCAACTTTAGTGTTAGTTCATACATAGATGTGACAACCACGGCCAAAACTGTAGGGGTTTTCTCACTTCCAAGTCATGTCCCTTTTTCAAACCTCCTAGACTTACAGATTTTTCCTCCCAACTTTTCTTCAGTTTATTTTTCATTTTCCTCGTTTTTGGCCATGCCAAAACTGTCAGTGATTGGGATAGACATTATTTTGGAAGCCAATACATATACCTTTCATCAGAATCATATAAGAGTACTATGTACATAAAAAATGTTCTTCTCCTCTTATGGGATAGCTACATCAATCCTTGAATGTATAGAAGCAATTACATAGCCACCCTTTGAGACACAAAGTATAATTTGTTTTCTCTTTGTTTTTCTTTTTTTTGGCTTTCTTTTTCTCCTTTTTTTTGTTTTTGCTTTTTCCTATCCATCACTTGTCACAGTCTTGGTTTTGGTTCAGAGGGGTTACTTTTGGACCAAAGAAAAATGTTTGATTTTTTCTATTAGTCTTATCCAAAAGTTGGGTACCTTCCCCCAAATAAAATTTTCTTCCTAAAATTTCTCCACCAGATTTGTCCTGGGCTGATTTTTCTTATGCATCAAAAGTTGTTCTGTAAAACTCTATCTCATTTTTTTTAGTATGTCAATGACCATAAAAGCAGAGGAAAAAATAGCTACGTAGGCAGACACATGCAGATAGCCCAAAACATACAAGGTCCAATGCAAAATATCACCAACAAAGCAAATAAATGCACAAAGTTTAAAGTTCAGCAAATAAATAGTTCAATAGTTCAGTAGTTAGTTAATTCCCCCATTCCCAAGCTTAGCATTCACTGCTCCCAGTGGATAAATAGATTAGGAGTTCAAGCAATACTCCATTGAAGGCAGGCAGATTCACGCTTCATTCAGAGTCAGATCCCATCAAATTGTAGGTACGTGCACCATCGTCAGCATCCTCCTCCTCATCTTCATCATCATCCTCATCGTCCTCCTCCTCATCGTCCTCTTCTTCTTCACCAATTTCAGTGGCTGCCTTGCTTGATTGTGCAGATGGAGCAAAAGTCAGTGGAGGTGGCAATGGGATGACAGGATACTGCACACCCTTTATTGTAGGCATCAACACCAAATTTGTGTATACTGTGGATATGTAGCGGTAAGAGTGGTCCACAAAAGGTCTCCCACTGATTCGGATTTGGAGCAGTAATTGTTGGAGGCATGACTGGTGCAGGCTTCTTGAGCTTATGGCCCAGAGTTGGTACCTGCAGAGGAGGGATAGGAGTTGCCAATTTAGCTTTATATTTTGACTTAGAGCTGGTAGGTGCAACCAATTTCAATGGAGTGGCTTCAGTCTTGGGTCCTTAACGGTCAGAGTAAACGCCAAATTTGCTTATCTGCGAAGGACTGATATCCAGAGCATGAGGAATTAACTTCTCGTCCTCAGCTTAGGCTAACCCAACCTACGGACACATAGTGGTAATTAATGAGGTATGTGCAGTGAGCTGGGTTGCTTCTCCAATGCTGCCAAACTCTCCATAATATCTGTGTAGATGACTTTCCCCACATCAATGCTTCAGCAAGTTTCAATGGTATAGATGAGCAACAATCGTTACAGCTTGATGTCCCCAGTGTTGGTGGTTGGCATCATTTTGATGCAGATGATAAGTGCCACATAGGGACAGTGGCACAACAATCTGATTTGTTAACCCCCAATTCAATTGGTTTGGTTCCAGTGGACATTTTCCAGGTCATTCTCGGAGAGCATAGGTACTCAGCCACATCAGCCAGATCTGGGTATCCCCCATTGAACTTTGAAAACTCATATTCACTTAGGCACACAATATAATGAACCTAAACGACACCCAAATCCCTCTAATATAATTTATATTACGCATGGCCCAATAGGCTCTGTGACAAGCTTTTCCATAGACTAGACGATATGGATACATGCCAATGGGTGGTTTTGTAGGCAGTTCTGTAGGCCCAAAGTGCATAATCTAGTCTTATTGTCCAATCTTTCCAGGACGTGCACTATTTTTTCTAAGATTGCCTTTATTTCTCTGTTTGATACTTCAACTTGTCCATTAGACTGAGGATGATATGCCAAAGAAGTACGATGTCGAATTCCATATTTTCTCAGCAGTTCTTCAAAGATTTTGTTGCAAATGTGTGATCCTGCATCACTCTCAATTCCTCCAGGTATAATAAATCTTGAAACGATATTTTTGTACATAAATCTCAGCACTACTATGGCATCACTAAAGGGTGTAGCTATTGCCTCAACCCATTTGGAGACATAATCCACTGCCACCGATATATACTTCTGCCCCATAGACAGAGGAAAATGGCCTATGAAATCAAGTCCCCACACATCGAAGACTTCAGCTTCCAACACATTTTGTTGAGGCATTTCATTCCTCTTTGAGATTTATCCCATTCTTTGACATTTTTCACACTTAGTCACAAACACTTGTGCATCTCTGAATAGTGTAGGTGATGTGCATTTCTGATAGCGGAATGTAAACGTGGAGTTGAGAACTTATTTTTATATCAATATAAATAACAAAAAGGGATAGATTGTGTAACCCAACAAAAAGTTACACGAAATAGAAGGATGCAAAAGAACGGAGATGGAATGAACATATTATGTCATAGAAACCCAGTCAAACATGGAACATCAACCCCTAGCCAACTACAACGCTAGAATTGAATGTAAACCAGATGTTTAATCAAACGTCCACCCAAGGATCTACTCTATGATAAATATGAGTATCATAGAATCAACTTTTACACGTACCCTAAGATGCATGTAACCTAGTTCTCTTCAGAATAGGAATTCAATAAACAAAGAGATCTCTTAAAGCTCATAATGAAATTAACATCAAAAATCTTTTTCTGAAAAAGTGAAATTTGCCTTTAAATAGGCTACAGTCTTAATGGGCCTAAGACTCTAATCCTTAAACTTTATTTGAGCCCTATCTAATTTAAATTCTATTAAAATTGGACCTTACATAAGATAGAAGCCCATCCTAACTGAATTCCTAAAAAGTAGAAAATTACATGATTACATAAAAATTCAAAATTCTCACTAACTAATGGACTAATTTAATTAAAAGATATAATAAGGAAAATAAAAATCCATCTTGGCATCTTCTAGCAGGGGACGCGACCTGCCAAAATGTGCAACATATCATATGGTTGATCTGGTCTCCATAAGTCGCGTGCAACTTTCAATTTGAGAATAGTATGTTTCAAAAATAATACTCATCATCGGACCGTTAGACTTTGATCTCCTTCTGTCAAAATATGCCGTGAAAAGTCCTCTGTCACTTGATAAAATTACAATTCGACCAAAATACGTTTTTACATCCAATCGCCTATAAAACCAAGACTGCCATTGCTACGAATTGTAGATAATGAATGAACAAAAGCAGTATTTTCCGAAATTCATATCTCACGATCGATCCATTAAATTTGGACATCCTTTGAACAAGAAGATGCACAATGAGTTCTATAACTCCAGTTTAATTGGCATACCGATCCGACGATGTTTGGGCATCCGATTGAAAGAAACCATCAAATTGCGCTTTGGTGTAATTCATACAACAATGTCTGGTTACTTTAAACATATAAGAATCAAAATTCATGTAGGGCTTCCAACATTCACATCATCTCCTCCAAACTGGGAAGGATTCATCCTCGAATCCGACTCTATATAAACTAGTAATAAGATCAGAATTCCTATTGGATATCATATCATTCCCATTTCTTAAAAATATTTTTCCCTCAAATTTTAATTTTGCGATTGACCTTTTCCGATAAATCATAAGGACCATCCACATAAATAATTCTTAAAACAGGACTCAAATTCATTGCAAACCTGAAAGTTGGTTCTTCTTCAAAACTATCTTGCTCGAAGTCTGAACCATAAATCACATTCACAACGACCACTGGCGCACTATAAATGTCATATGTTCCTTGAAAGGTTCTAGTCCAATCCCATGTGATGGCACTGCATTCAAGCCTATCGCGGATCCTGGCATAAATCAAACAAGGTGATTTGATTTGAATGGCTCTACTTGAAAAATAGAACTTGGATTCTTTTCATTGTTTTCCTCATGTGAAGAATCAGCTATAGCAACTACCAGGATGTCAGTTGGTAAACTCAAATCTTCTTATGGTTTCTCAACAGGAAATGAAGCCTCCTGTGATACAACTATTCGGTGTTCACAATCTCGTTCTCACTATATACGTCTCCCTCATCGGTTACCTTATCAGATTCTGAAGGATCCTTTCTAGGACATTGGTTCACTCCTCCTTTCATAGAAATAATGGATTTTGTATGATTAGCAGCCGGTTCTCGAAAATGTCGTTCAATCATCTTTGCATAGGACAATATAATTCCTCAATACCATGACAGTGAAGGGTGTACCTATCCAACTAGCACCAAATATTCTGATTGAGGCCATAGATGAATCTAGCGCTGGGTGACTCAACATCATCTTCTACTCCTACTTTCAATTTCAAGGATAGTCTCTCATGATAATATTCAATAATTGAACGATTACCTTGCCGTAGATCTACCGATTGATCTTTCAACGGACGAACATAGGAACCAGTAACACAAACTTTCCTCATATGAATAATAAGAGCTCTCCATGTTTCAATTGGTTTCTCCATATCTTGATCCCTATTCCGCTTAAAATATTTCCACCAAGTAGAAGCGTCATCTTTAAACTGAGAGATAACCAATTTTACCTTGATACTTTCTGAGAAGTTATAAAGCTCATAGATGTGCTCCATTTGTTCCTGCCAAGCCAAAAATGCTTCAGGGTTTACTTGATATTTCTCAATGAATTTCGATCCTCAGTCTACCCTCAAATATCAACACGAATATCCTTCTCATCTTCCTCACGGACGTGTACATCCTTGTTGACAGGGGGTCATTCCTGTGGTCTCGAATGGGGAGGTCAGTGGATGCAGCCCCTGGTGCAGGAAACCTAGCTAGTATCTCCCTGAAAATTGTCTCCAAGTTGGTCACACGGCCATCCATTCCAGTGGATGTCAAAGTACCATCATCTTTCATTTTTCCATTGTTATCATCTGCAACATAAACACTTAAACATGCACTAGAAAAATAGATTTAGTAAGAGCTCACTCCCTAGATGTAACCCCTAAATTCACTCTTCCAAATTTCACTCAAAAAAGGCTTAGAATATAGTGAGGGGACGAATTCACTCGCGATTACCACTATCTTTGTTATTTCAAATTCCAATTTAAGTGCAATGCGAACTAAGTTGCAAAGAGCTACTAATGAATGCAAACCAGACGAGAAACACGGTCAGCAAGGCACTACAGATGAATCTCGAACCAAACAGCTCAATACAAATGAGGAAAGAATTTTATGGAAAATAACCCAAAAACTCTGAAAACCAATAAGATGAATCAAAATTTATTTCAAGGATGGAAGATAAGATGCTCTAGACCAACATATATTTTTTTTTTCTCAATTTTTATTTTTATTTTTTATTTTTAAATAAAATAATAATTTATTTTTTTATTTTTGTAAAACAATATTGTATGTCGAGCAGGACTCTACAAGGACTCCAAAATATAAGCTGAATTGAAAAATGAGACTCCTAAGTCCTTACAGATGACTCCCGAAGATAAATTCTGACAAGCTTTTTTGGACTTAAAGAACAATTTTTGAAATTTCATATTTGAAAAGACAAACAAATACGATTAGAATTCAGAATATGAATGGATTTTCAACAATAATAATTCCAACCTGGTTCCGATACCAAATGATGTGAATTTTTCAAGCGAAATGTAAACGTAGTGTTGATAACTTATTTTTGTATCAATATAAACAACAAAAAGGGATAAATTGTGCACCCCAACAAAAAGTTACAGGAAATAGAAGGATGCAAAAGAACGGAGATAGAAAAAATGTATTATGCTGGAGAAACCCAATCAAACATGGAATATCAACCACTAGCCAACTACTACGCTGAAAACGAATGTAAACCAGAGGTTTAATTAAATGCTTACCCGAGGATCTACTCTATGATAAATACGAGTATCATAGAATCAACCTTTACATGTACCTAAGATGCATGCAACCTAATTCTCTTCATAATAGGAATTCAATCAACAAAGAGATCTATCTAAAAGCTAATAATGAAATTAACGTCAAAAATCTTTTTTGAAAAGGGTAAAATCTGCCTTTAAATAGGCTACAGTTTTAGTGGGCCTCAAACTCTAATCCCTAAACTTTATTTGAGCTCTACCTAATTTAAATCCTATTAAAATTGGACCTTACATAAGTAAGAAGCTCATCCTAACTTAATTCCTAAAAAGTAGAAAATTACATAATTACATAAAAATTCTAAATTCTCACAAACTAATGGACTAATTTAATCAAAGATATAAGATGGAAAATAAAAATCCATCGTGGCATCTTCTAGCAGGGGCCGTGACCTCCCAAACGTGCAACATAACATATGGTTGATCTGGTCTCCATAAGTTGCGTGCAACTTTCAATTTGAGAACAGTATTTTCCAAGAATAATAACTCATCATCGGACCGTAAGACTTTGATCCCCTTTTGTCTAAATATGTCTTTAGAAGTCCTATGTCACTTGATAAAATTTCAGTTTGATCAAAAAACATTTTAGACATCCGATCGCCTATAAAACCGAGACTACACACTGCTGTGAATAACAGACCGTGAATGAACGAAAGCAGTCTGTTCCAAAATTCATATCTCACGATGGAACCGTTCAAATTAGATATCCGTTGAACAGGAAGATGCACAATGAGTTCTACAACTCCATTTAAATTGGCAGATCGATTAGACGATGTCTGGGCATCTGATTAAAAGAAACCATCAAACTGCACTTTGCTATAATTTACACAATAATGTCTAGTTACTTTAAACCATGTAATAATCTAAATTCGTTCAGGGCTTCCAACATTCACATTATCCCCTCACTCCTGGTAAGGATTCATCCTCAAATCCAAATATTCATGAGAATACGAATACTCTACATAAATTGGTAATAAGATCGAAATTCTTATTGGATATCGTATCAGTAGGCTAGGACAATCTACTCTGTAGTACCTTGGTTGCGGTCCTTTTGCCGCCAAAGTGTCCCTTACATTCTAGTGTATGGAAGTGAGTTAAAATAGAGTGCATTTCTTCTTTTGGAACACATCTATGAATTAATTGATGTTAGCAATATTTGTATAATACAGGTTCATCCCACAATATGACTTTACTTGGGAATAAAATCTCCTTTTGTTTCCATGATGATACTGATATAAACCCTTGCCGAACTTGTGACAAGACTCCACAACTAGATCGATATTTCAAGAAAGAAAAAAAGGACGATTTTGTTGTTCCTAACGCCTGAAGAACACCTTGTGTCCAACCAACGAAAGTCACGAATTATGGTAAGAATAAAGACGCCACA
>JAOWBN010191755.1:0-15656 GCA_028565015.1 Pinguicula moranensis | reverse complement strand
GATTCCCAAGTTTAGGCAAATACGATAAATCCAATTAAATAATTCATCATATCCGATAAAACACCAATATACATAAATCAGCACGAAATCAACTAAAACCGATTGGACAGTTGCAACGAGCAAACTCAGACAAAAATTCTATCTCCGAGCTCCGATGGCGGCAGCGTGTAGCGGTGGCATGTGCGGCGGCGATGGCACGAACGACGACTTGCAACCTATGTACAAAAATCTCTCCTCACGACGATTGCAACGGCGGTGGTTTCCAGCGATTCTGATGCTAGACGCGCCCAAAAATGGCAGAAAACTGTCGTAGGTCAAAAAATTTGGCAATGGCGCATGGCGGTGCGTGGTGGCCGAAAAAATTTGGGTGTTGAGCAGGTCTGATAGAGGAGGAGATGGGCTACGTTTGGAGACCGATTCCGACATCAGAGGAGCAGTAACGGCGCCAGAATCGGGGCAGAAGTGATGGAGACGAAAGGTGTATTAAGGTTTGAAAAATTGGCTCCGATACCAAATTGTAAAATGCTAAATGGGAAAAACGAAAGAAATACTATATTTTTTATTGAATCTCACTCCTGATACATCGATTCCGCCTCATTTTATAGCTACAACATAAGCTCAACATTTCCATAAGAACAACGTATGAAATGAGCAGTAAATACAAACGCATGTGTTTGTTTCCTTGTCTGGCGTGTTGCTGCTAGACTTAGACTTTGTTGTCCCATAATTAAATGTTATACAGCTACACAACCGTCCAACAGGGCTAACCAAGGTCACCCGCCACTATTTAGCGTAGGGTCATTTTTATTTCAGGATCTGTCATTGCATTAAAACAGAGAAGATAAAAGGTGTTTTGCCATGGTGGAATTCACCCATCGGCTCTATGTATTTATAATACAATGCTGACAGCGTTTATACAATCTAGATAAAAATCGCATATAATCTGCCAAGGATATCTACATACGGTTGTGGAAAGGTTTTGATTTGGCCGAGATTCTTGGTTGAGAATTGGCATCCATACGGATCAGTTGAATGGGCCGAGATATCCATAATTCGCCCTTGCAAACTCAATGGAGGGTCAGTGACATTGAGCTTGGAATGACGTTGACTAAAGTGAGGGGATCCAACAACTTTAGTGAGACAGTCGGGTAATTGATCTTTACTCAAGATAAAGCGAACTTCAAGGATGCGTTGCAGAACACGTTCACGAAAAAAATGATAATCAATTTCGACAAGTTTCATTCTAGCGTGAAAGACAGGATTGGCCGCAAGATAAGTCAGCGCCAATATTGTCACACCAGATGATTGGGCGTAACCGAATAAAAATGCCAAGATCGCATAGAAGCGACAAGATCCAGATGGAATGGGTCATGACATTAGCAAGGGCTTTGTATTCGGCCTCGGTGCTACATCAAGTAACAGTTGGATGTTTCTTTGAACGCCAAGAGATGAGAGTTGTGTTAAGAACGAAAAGATTATTGCCTTAAAATTAAGGATAGAAGTCAAACTTAACAAAGCTGTAAATGGTAACGATCGGTTTATACGATCCTTGCCATCTCCATCCCAATATCCATCCTATAATTACCTTGCGAATGTATTGAGGAAAATATATCGAATGATAAAGAAAAAAGATTTCAATTCTATTCTATATTTTACTTTCACTTTCATGGTATCAGAGCTGATTATCTGTTCTTGGAACTGATCGAGTTCTCATCATCTACTGGAGTGTTTCTCACAATGACAAACAAGAGAAAAATAGGTGATGGTACTAAGGTTCCGACGGTGGAAGACACCACAAAGCTATCAATCCAATTAGCCAGCATACTCCGGCAAATGAAATGGATAGACAACAACCAAATAGTAACGATCAATGTCAAATTGACACTCCACAACTACCCAATCTAGTCGCGACTGATGAAAGTCACAATTGGCGGTAGAGGTCGCCTCCGCCACTTGACGGCACCCCCTGCCACCAAATGCAGAAGATAAAGAATACCATCAATGGGAAGCCGACGATCTTGTAGTGTGTTCATGGATTCTGGATTCGTTAGATAAAGATCTAATGAATCGGTTTGCCGAGTACCCAAGTGCCAAAGACATGTGGAGCGGGCTGGATACCACCTTCATAGCGGATTTGATGCCCTGCAAATTTTTGATCTAACAAACCAAGCAAACCTGAAACTATAACGAGATGGATCACTGGCGTATATATATATAAGTTTTATATATATATATATATATACACGCCAGTGATATGGAGAGAAATTGATCGGCGCTATCTCAATTTTTGTCTCGAATGTATATGGAGAGAAATTGATCGGCGCGATCCAAACCCTATGATCTGTGCGAAAGATATCACAATCTTCCAACGACGAACCTAGGAGACCAAATTGTTCCAGCTCCTAGGTGCCGCTATCTCAATTTTTGTCCAAGTGAAGCATGACTTACTGAAAACTACCCCACTTTTGTCGGTCGAGACTGCCTATTCTGCACTATGCCGCGAAGTCGCACAATGACAGATCCTAACCACAGGAGGCAGCGAGGGTTTTGGCAGCGCAGTGGGCAGTGGATTCTCTAGTAAATCTCAATTAGAGATGGCACGAACTCATCATCTCGAACCATGGACAGAAACCATCTCTGGTGTGATGAATGTAAGAGGACAGTGACAATGTTTGTAGAAATCATAGGCAACCAAGCTTGAAGCTTGGTTATAGATCTTGGAGAGAAGATAATGTTTTCATTGATATGAGAAAGATGATATTACAACAAGTAGTTCATGGTTTTTATAGATACAAGATGCAATCCTAATGTAATCTTCTACTTTGTTTCTTTCTGCAGTGTATCCATAGCTAAATCTTCAATGGTTCTTGTGCAATCATGCATTGGGAATGTATTGATGTTGGTGCTGCCTTGGGAGGTGAGTATGGTGGCCATTTTGGTGATTTATCGGTTGAAGAGAGGATTGTTGAACTTGCTGCTGATAGGCTTAATATAGGGTCAACACCCCCTCGCAAGCTGAGTGTGGGATCTAAAGAGCACATTAAGCTTGAACCGAAAAAGAAAATGAAAGAAAATAAATGCCTCATACCGCTATCATTTAAACTGATTAGCGATAACTGAAAGTGAAAAAAAATAAAAATAAAGGTCCAAGCATAGTGATACCCAATATACCCGGGGAATAAATAATGTCTAGCAGCAGATCAGAGTTATCCAACCCAGTTCTTCAGAAAAATAATGCTCAGTTGAATTAAACGCCATCCAAACATAAAGAAGTCTAAATGAAGGCCCAAAGTTCAGCTCCAGAAAAAAGATTAAAGCCCATTGTCCCATGATTAATATGTCGGCCCAAAAGAAGATTTCAACCCAGCTTTGCCCTCAGCGACGTGATGAGAGAATTTCAAATCCCTAATTTTCGCCTTCTCTTCTTCCATCTTTGTAGCACTTTGGCATGGACCCAATTCAATCGTACAATAATGACAAGCAAAATGAAGACTCTTCAACGGATTCTTCTCCAATAAGGATGTCACTTCCTTGAAAATCTGTTGCACCGAAGGTCGACAACACCATGCTCTCACTCACCGTCGCCGATAAAGCTCAGTCTTTATAGAAGAATGGATTCTCATACAAACGAGGATGCCTCTGTTTTGTCTTTGCTTCTATCAACAGTGTAATCTTCAGATATGGAAGACTCTCTGTGGTGGAAAATCGAGTTGGGCGAGAGTTTGATTGCCTTGCTGAGCAAAGGGATGACGACGGCACTGTTGTCTCAGAGTGTGATTTGAGCAGTGAAACACGAGTGGCTTAGGGGCACTGTTTAGTGAGAAACACTTATGCAAGCAGTAGAATATAGCAAGTTGTTTTTGACAGGAAAAATAAATAAATTAAGATAACAGAAAAGCAGGGAGCGGAAGCTTAATGAAAAACAGGAAAAGATGGGCGGTTAAGCCTTATTGTTGCTCTGATACCATGAAAATGTTTGTAGAAATCATAGGCAACCAAGCTTGAAGCTTGGTTATAGATCTTGGAGAGAAGATAATGTTTTCATTGATATGAGAAAGATGATATTACAACAAGTAGTTCATGGTTTTTATAGATACAAGATGCAATCCTAATGTAATCTTCTACTTTGTTTCTTTCTGCAGTGTATCCATAGATAAATCTTCAATGGTTCTTGTGCAATCATGCCTTGGGAATGTATTGATTTTGGTGCTGCCTTGGGAGGTGAGTATAGTAGCCATTTTGGTGATTCATCGGTTGAAGAGAGGATTGTTGAACTTGCTACTGATAGGCTTAATATAGGGTCAACAGACAGGCCATGCAACCGAGCACTGCTTCAAGCGCGTAAGTTACCCAGAAGTTGACAAGAGTAAGCTTTGGTGTGAAGACTGCAAGAAGAAGGGACACTCGACAGAATGCTGCTGGAAGCGAATTGGCTATCTAGATTAGAGGCAAAAACAAGAAGGGTGTTGTTGTTGCCACTGTGTGCGGCCTCGAGGAGGACACCAGCAGCGACGGCGAGAAAAGGTGGGACTGGTTACGGCAAAATCACTGTAGGAACTAGAGGACAATGGCGAGTTCTCAGATCTAGTGAAGAGATGACATCAGGCGTCATGCCATCGACAAAATATCAAGAGTCAAAAAGGGAAAATATATTTCTGCCCTCAAATTTAGGTGGTAAAAAGACAACGTTACCCTCTGCTTTGACGTATTGACATGACTGCCTCTGAAAAACAATTGTAGCTAAGTCCCTCTGCTACTCAAAATTGCACACAGAGCCTTCACTTTTTCAAAAATCATGGAATTGCCACCAATTACATGGAAAATTACAGAATTGCCATGGGATCACCAATTCAAGATATTTTCCACCCGGGTAATTTGATCTTGAGGATTCGGACCCACCAAAATGGCCTGACACTGGACCAGCATTGGCATGTATTTCTTGAGTTCCTACCACAAAACAAATCCTCGGTGGATCTTTGATTGCGGGGCGACAGACACAATGACCTATGGTGCCTCAGACCTATTGACAACTATTGTTTCCATTCAGACAACAAATGGTGGAATCTCATATGTTTGGGGAGCCGGCTGAATCTAGCTATCTCTAACTCTGAGACTACGAAATTGTCTTCATGTTCCATCGTTATCTTGCAAATTATTTTCAATTAATCACATGTCTAGGAAATTAAACTACATGGTTGTAATGTACCCGACCATTTTTTACTGCAGAATATACGGACGGCCAAGATTATTGGGTGTGTCACTGAGCACGGAGGCCTTAACTATCTGGATGAAGTGGTTCAAATAGAAATTGATGGACTCACTCATGGAACAACAGACGAGGAGACCTTGTTGTGGCACTGTCGTCTAGGTCATTCATCTAATGGGTATCCTAAACTCTTACTTCTTCAGTTATTTAAACACCAAACTGATTTTTTTTTTGGCGAAACATGTATTCTAGCAAAAAGTCACAGACAATCTTATCCCGTGACTAATACACGTGTTCCTACTGCGTTTAGCCTATCCATTATGATGTGTGGGGCCCTGCCCCGAATTCCCATGATAGCGTGTTTAGATGTTTTATTACATTTATTGATGATCATACACACATGACATGGGTTTATTTTTTGAAAAATAAGTCTGATGTGACTAAGAAATTTCAAGAGTTCTATATTATGATCTCAACACAATATCAATGCCAAGTCCGTATCTTTCGCTCTGACAATGGGGGGAATTCGTAAACACCAAATCACTTACTCCTATACCCCCAACAAAATGGATTTGTTGAACGAAAGAATCATATCCTCTTAGAAATCTCCTGTGCCATGATGATTAAGTCCTAGGTTCCCCAATTCCTTTGGTTGGAAGCTGTTGCAACTGCCACATATCTCATCAACCGACTCCCGACCAAAATCCTAAACCTCCAAACCCCGATGCAAACACTATCTAAATAACTAAACATCTCACCAGCCTTGTCCCTGGAATCTCAAATCTTTGCGTACTCTTTCTTTGTCCACATTCCAAAAATTAATAGAACCAAGCTTAATCCCTGTGCTCTCAAGTGCGTCTTCATGGGGTATGACATTAACCAAAAAGAATATCGTTGGTATCATCCATCCTCTCGGAAGATATATACTGCTATGGATTGCAACATTCTTGAAAGTGAGTTCTAATACCATTTTCAATCTCATGTTCATGGGAGAGATATCTCTGACCCACTCGATTGGTTGCTCAAACCTGGTCTACCTATTGTGATCCAGATTGATATCGAGATAGAGGCCATTATATCAGAATGAGACCCATGTGCTCAGCCACCAACGCCCATGTCTTCACCATCACGGAATCCTAAGGTAACTAGTGCTAATTGTGTTTATAGTGCTTGTGATGAGACTCACCTAGAACAGGTCAAGGAAGATACTCTACCAAACATGCCTGAGCACATGGAAGAAAGCTATACTCTACCTCCTAGAAGAACTTTTTGGATTTGAACCTGTGTAGCTGGATTAAAATACCAGTAAGCTAACCAATACAACACAAGGATTTCAATTATTACATTTGTTAGAGCTTTTGTTCCATTGTTTCAAAATAAAATTAAATTGTTTATTTCAGCACCCTAATTAAAAAAATTCCCTTCACCTAATCAAATAATCTAAAAAAGGAAAAGGAGAAATAAAATAAAAAAAATCCCCTTACACCTATGAATTAATAATAATTTTATTTCAGTACCATAATATCAAGGGTTTTTTTTTTAAATTATCTATAAAAGGCAGTGATCATTGCAATTATTGTGTAAAACAACAATAATATTAATCTTAAATTTTTTTATAAATAGATTTAACTTAAACTATTTTTGTTTCTCTCGCAACATCTAAATGCATATCCGACTGAATCACATTCAATTCGATCCGACACACTTTATTCAAACTAAAAGAATTTGGCCCCTCCATTAATATTCGGATTTCGTTCCTATTCCAAAGCTTATAATTATCAAAAATGATTCCACACAGGGGCGGAGCCAGAAATTGAAAGGAGGGGGGAGCAAATTTTCTGGGTTTGAGCAAAGTGGGTCAAGTCGGATCAGATCGGTTTTAAGCTGCAAAAAAAATTTAATTTTTTTTTGGATTTGAGAAAAATATATATAAAAAAATTCAATAAATTTTATTTGAATTTCTGAAAGTATATTGCTTAATAAAAATATACCGTAAACATATGAATTTGACCGATAATGTTTAAAGTAAAAAGATTTTCAATTTACGAATTAATTTTTTTTACTATAATCTCAAAAATAAATATATTAAAAACTAACCCAAAAAATATAAAAAGGAATATCTGTTAAAATTTATTTTTTACCTTTATATCAATAATATTAGCAATATAACCGAACTTCTAATATATGTAAATATAACCAAATTTGTAATAAATGTTACCTGGTTGTAGTGGCCGTTATTCTCACCCACCCTGTTGTCCACGAGGATCAAATCCCACTTTCAGCAAAATTTTTGATTTTAAAGCTATTCAAGAACCAAAAAATTGCAGCTTACTTGATTCGATCCCAATATATCAGTCTCGAAAAACAGACAAGTTACCAGTTGAGCTGTTAGGCAGTTTAAACATAGTTGAGAACAAAATGCATTAAATTATCGAAGCGGACCAAATGATAAAAATAAAAATTTTACATGTAAATTTGTTTTTTTTATAAATTTCAAGGGGGGCCATGCCCCCTGTCCCCCTAGCTCCGCCCCTGGTTATATATATATATATATATATTTATAAATATTACAAAATTCTAGTTCAACGCCTACCTATCGCTAGACGTCTCAAATATCATGTTTATTCGAGTTTTTTTTTCTTGATTTCTTCCTCACTCACTTTTGCTTTTCGAGAAACTTCACCGTACGCTTCATTGCGTGTACTATTCCAGTCATCAACATTCCCCTTCAACGCCAAACCAAATGCGAGAGGGAAGATTATGACAAGGCTGTCTCATCAGTACAAAATAATTGGACCCAATCAATAGGTTTCAGGCTCTAGGCTTTGGCATTTTTTTAGCCAAAAAGAATTAACTTTATTAATAAAATATTTTATAAGACTAAATAAATCAAATAAAATTAAACCAAGCAAATTAAGCCGATCAATGTATGCGAAACTTGGCAAATAAGCGATAATTGAGTCTGATCAGCATTCAACTCCACCGATATAGAAGGAGGAAGAGGTTCAACAGTATCATAAAAGGATAAATGATCACCCGCTCCAAAATAAGTAAGTCGGTATGCACAAAAGTTGTCTGCAAGACATAAGGAGGGAGAGGCAATTTTTTTTGAACATTTGTCATACAAATTGTCCGAAAATACACCGATTGTAGACGACATTTGCGATATGTCAGAACGTAGACGTCGTCTGCAATTTTCAAAAAAATCGCTGACATCATTAGCGACATTTTTATTTTCTTTATCACTAACAACATTTATGGTCAAGATTAATGCTTATTAAGTTGAACTACTCGATATTATAATTATTATTGTTGGCATTCGCAATAAATTATTTTTGGAATTTATCTATGTATATACATTAATATAATAATGAAAATTAGGACTGAATTTTTCAAAAAATGATACTATTTGGGAAATAAATTTTTATATCGATAAAACTCTTTTTATAGGTAAAAAAATTCATTATATGAACGGACAGTTTACATTATGAGGATACAACCTCACCAACTTACCGTGCAGAAATACAAGTACTTTAAAGGTGGAAAGAACGAACTAATATAATCTAGGATGACGAAGTCAATCAGAAATGGGTATTCCTCCTTGGGGACGTACATGCGCTGTATGTCAATACCATGTATGCAGTTTTATATGCTCCAATGTCTATTTCGCGATTGTAGATCATATTATTGAACCGTACCTCATTTCTGACCTTCCAAATATTCTATATCGCACAATGCCAAACTGAACGCCATAATTCACGCGCTCTTCTCCACCTGATCAAGCCCATATGTGCCCAATAATGCACCAATGATATGTTTGTACAAACCGTTTGGACGTCCCACCAAGCATACATCAAAGACCATAACACATAAATCTCCTCGCACTCAAAGAAAGTATGTTGCACACTATCCATTTCAGTACCACAGAAGGAGCACAAGGATGCAAGCAATGGGAGAGATATACCCCTATACGAGAGGTTCTCCACAGTAGCTATTCTCAATTGTACAAGACGCCAACAGAAAACCAAAATACGATAAGGCGTAACTGAACCCCATATTGTGGCAATCTCCATATTCACAACATTGTCCAAATTTCTATCTCGACGTAGACATCTATATGCACTACGCACCGTGTAGCCCGTAGGGTCCTCAACCCAAGACCAAGTATCACAACCAGGTTTAGGTGAAAAATCCGTAAGTTGAATATTAAGATCAGCTATTATTTCTTCTTCAAGCCGGCGCAAAGGACGAGACCAACACCAACGCAAAATCCACTCTCCATTACTAATCTAGGATGGACATATTCAAGAGAATACTGTATTTGTTCGGAATTTTGACCACATGAAAATTGTATATATAGAAGTAGGCGCTTACTACGCGCCTTATTTATGAAAGGATGCATAATCATATCCATCATTAATTAATCTTATGCAATTTACTAATAATTACATAATATTAATTAATTAATTATCTTATTAGACTTTATTTTGTCTAACGAAAAGAAACATGAATAAATGGTGACACGACTACTCTTATTATTTATTATAATCCCCAACATTCTCAAAAGAATCATACTATTACTCAAGATCCTTCGATAATTAGCTGAAGGAAGATTTAGCAACAATCAACGTCGTACTAACTACTACTAAACTATTAATAAGTCATAAATAAACCACAATCTAAAACTGAATCTTCATTACTTAGTAGTAATCTTTTCTTTAATAGAGTCCAATTTGCTTGTCCATCTTAATACAGATCAAAGCCTTAAAGACAAGTCAATCTGGCTGAGGTCTTCTTGATGATGAACATTCTCACCCCTGCGAAGCTCATCAATCCAGTTGACATGGCCGTAGCTCAAATCTCTTGATCCGGTCCGATGACCGAGTCCGACATCACGACTATCGACATGGCCGTGCCCGAATTTCTTAATCAGTTCCCTGTTTTTCTTTGCCAGGGTCCTCTCCAGTTTGTGGGCGTTCTGGTGGCCTCCTAGAGCCTGTGAGCGGTCAAACTTTCTTCTGCAGTAGTTGCAAGAGAACACCCTTTGATCCACCGGCCTCAATGGCGGCGATGTAGGCGGTGAAATCGGATAGTTGGAGGTTAGGTCTAGGTTATGAGGGTTATTGTGTTTTCTTGATGATGAACTGAGATTAAGGGAAGTGTTGGCCTCAAAATTCATGGCTGGATTATGATGAGTGCTAAAGAGCATGGAAAAGCTTGAGCTTTGGTTTAGAAACTGAGCATGTGTATATATATATATAGGAGAAATACACATGGTGATTAGGAAGGTTTAATTTAAAGAAACATGTGGGGAAAATTAAGATTTGTGGAAGAATAGTGGAAACAGCTATCCTGCGAGGTAGTCAAATTGAATTCTGAATCTAAATACTTTTTATTTGATCAATAATTTATTTATTAGTCTTGTTTAAAATTTAAAATTAAATGTATGATCATGTATGTTTGTGAATTGATATGACTCCTGTCTAGTGTTTTTTTTTTTTTGATAGTTAATTGTGCCGCTACCCCGAATGCAGGCAATTTGTGTCCTGCACCCATGGCATTGCGACCCTGGGCTCAGGTGGCCGTATTCCGGACGCACCCCCCTCGGTGCACAACTCCCTATCCAGGTATCCTTCGGGCCCTCCGACTAATCCCACGATAACAGCGAATTTCCCCCACTGTGACTCGAACCCTCAACCTCTTGACAAGCCAGGAGATTGAGGGTCGCAAGCTTGCCGCTAGGCTAGCTTGCACCGTTAGCCACCACCGACTTGATTCGGATTGGGTGGGAAGAATCACACAGAGCCCTTTTTTGTTGGTAATTTGAATTTTTATTTAACCAGCATCCTTAGATGCCAAAAATACAAAAGTTTAGGCCCTACATAAAGGCCTAGATACCAGAAAAAGGAAATAGCCGAATTTTTTGTAATTTTTATCATCGTTTTCGATATGTTCGTTCTGTTATATTAACGGACGAATACCAAACAAAAAATCTTGTTCCGCTATGTTAGTAAAACGATGGGGGAAGGTATTTCGACTTTCATTAATTTTTGTTATGTTATGACTTATGTTACTTTGTTTTTAGTTTATGTTACTTTATTTTTGGTTGATATAATCTTATATTTGAAACTTATTTTTTTATGGTATTTATCATAAAAACTACTTATCTGGTATGCATGTTAATAGTTTATGTTTGTCTAATTACTTATGTATGTTTATGTATGTTACTTTTATGCATTTTGTAATTTTTTATACTTTCATATTGTAAAAAAGTGATTATTCAATTAAAAATAATATTTTAAAAGATTAATGACCGATTTAATGAATTTTTATTATTTTTCCAATTTTTTTAACGGGATAATGGGAATGGACATAGTGAAAAATGGACGAAAACCTAAAAAAAAAAATACAATCCGTTAAATTACAAGGCCAAAAAGAAAACGTAGTTTTTAAGTCAGATATATCCACTATCCACCCCTACATACATAACACGGAAACTTATTATAGCTTCTAAGCTCCTACGTTAATAAAGAAATATCATTTTGTACCTGAGTGCAACATTTCAATTTCAGTCGAAAGTGGTTTCAACAATTTAAGAGTAGAGAAGTAAAAATTAAATTAATTTCTAAAATATTAATTAAGTATTTGCAAATACTTTTGAAAAGTAGCCTTTTGCTTTTGCACACGAGAATCATTGTTTTAAAACCAGAAGGTTGAAGTACTTCCCATAGAAACATATGAGAGTTGATTTTGACTTCCCATATAAACATGTTTTTTCCGAAAACAAAGACATTTACAAACGCTCCTGCTCAAAATAAATGCTTACAAGAAACTATTGCACACAATGGCAAGTGATGAACTTTTGACTACGTCAATTTTACTCTAGAATCCCACCAATCCTGCTCCCACTTGCCAAATCCTGAATTGGAAGTCGAGTCAATCGGTGTACACAGACCAGTGTTGGGATTTATTATGCTCCTAATTATGTGTTTTTGATGGCCCAATGATTTTAAATGGTTTAAGTCCATATAGTAATATACCTGGAGGGTATATAATATACATATTTGTATTTGTATGTGTGAGAGTTAGGTCTTGTGAGAAAACTCACGCTCCCAAAAGAAAAGAGAAAAATAGCACCGTGCAGTTATGATTTTGTTGGCATTTGAAGGCCGAACGTAGTCCAATTAGCCTGATATTTTGGCTGGAGTTAGATGACCCGTTTAGGTACATTATGTACGAAGTAGATTGAATTCCAATGCTTGGATCGTGAGTTATTGTATGTCGAATAGACTGCTCATTTTTGTGTTTTACACCTTTGATATTGTATTGTGATTTTAGTGCCTTCGTATTGTGTTGTAAGGCTAGAGATCCGTGGTGTGCTGTTGTACTGTGTACTCTTGCTCATTTGATGATATTAGATTTTGGTGGATTTAAGGATCTCGTGGTTTTCACCTCTTCACATTGAAGAGATTTTCTACATAAATCTTTGTGTTATTCTTTTCAGTATTGTTTCGTTGCTATTATCTCCATATTTAATTCTGGTTATTTGTGCTCCTAATAAATTCTTACGAATCGGGATGTTGTTTATTTCCATTGTACTATTGAATTATATTGTTTCTGGTAGTTTTCTCCCAACAACCCAAAAATGATGAATCTTGCATCTAGTGGCAAACTAGAAAGAAGTTGAAGTGCATTGGAATTGATAACAGTGGTGAATATTGTGGACCGTTTGAGGAGTATTATAGGCAACAATAGATTAGACACCATAAGACGCCTCACAAGGCGCCTTAGTCGAATGGGTTGGCTAAAAGAAAGAATAGAATATTGATAGATCGTATCATATGCATGTTATTAAAGTCAAAACTGTATGTTATGTTATTAATCTGACTCCTACTATTTCTTTGCAGGGTGATGTTCCAGAGAATGTTTGGATTGGAAAAAATACCTCTTATGATCATTTGAGGGTGTTTGGATGCAAATCTTATGTTCATGCTCCGAAAGATGAGAGATCAAAGTTAGATGCCAAGGCAAAGCAATGCATATTCATTGGCTATGACCAAGATGAGTTTGATTACAAAAATGTATGATCCAATTAAGAAGAAGATCATACGAAGCCGTGATGTGGTATTTTATGCAGACCAGTCTACTGTTGATATTGAGAAGGTGGAGAAATCTGATTCTTAGATTCAGGATAATCTCAGTAATGGTGATCCAAGTTTTATACCACATTTTCCTACTATAGTTGGTGGTGATACAGTTGAAACTGATGTGCAGCATGAAGATTTTGCTGATGTTCAACAAGATGATAACTTGTATAATCCTACGGATGTTGTTGATGATGATCCACAAGAAGTTGAACTTAGAAGGTCTACCAGAGATAGACAACCGTCTATAAGATATTCTTCAAGTGAATATGTGCTCCTGACTGACGGGGGAGAGCTCGAATATTTTGAAGAAGTTATGGAAAATGTAGACATCTAGGAATCGTTTGATGAAATGAAGGATGAGATAAAATCTCTACATGATAACTGTACTTTTGAGTTGGTGCCATTACCTAAGGGTAAGAGAGCTTTGAAGAATAGGTAGATCTATAGGCTGAAGCAGGAAGATAACACTTACAAACCAAAGCATAAGGCCAGATTGGTTGTTAAAGGTTTCAGTCAGAAAAATGGAATCGACTTTGATGAGATTTTTTCACCAGTTGTGAGAATGTCTTAAATCCGATGTGTGTTGGCTTAGAGATTGAGCAAATGGATATAAAGACTGCTTTTCTTCATGGTGGTCTGAATGAAGAAATTTACATAGAACAATTAGAAGGTTTTAGGGTGAAAGGCAAAGAGGATTATGTGTGCAAGTTAAAAAAGAGTTTGTATAGTTTGAAGCAAGCTCTGATACAGTGGTACAAGAAATTTGAATCTATGATAAGGCAACAGGGATACGAGAAGACTACTTGTGATCATTGTGTATTTGTTCAAAAGTTCTCATCTGATGATTTTATTATCTTGTTGCTTTATGTTGTTAATATACTTATTGTTGGTCAAATTGCTTCTAGAATCTGCTGGTTGAAGCAGTAATTGAGCAAATCTTTTAACATGAAGGATTTGAGACTAGCAAAGAGAATTCTTGTAATAAGCATTACTTGAGACATAAAAGCAAGGAAATTGTAGTTATCACAAGCAAGGTATATTGAGAAAGTACTTGAGAGATTTTGAATGGACAAGCCTAAGCCAGTTAGCACTAATTTGGCGACACATATGAAGTTGAGTAACAAACAGAGTTTCTCTACTGATGAAGAGAGAAGGAATAAATGAAAAATGTTTCTTATTCTTCTGCTGTTGGTAGTTTGATGTATGCTATGCTATGTACAAAACCTGATTTAACTTGTGCAGTTGGTGTAGTGAGCAGATTTCTTTCTAAACCAAGAAGAAAGCATTGGAATAAGTGGATTTTGAGATATCTTCGTGGTACTTCAAATTTATGGTCTACTTTAGTTTTTTTGACTACTTTTGCAGGGGGCTATCTCTTGCCAATCTAAGTTGCATAAATGTGTTGCTCTTTCAACAACTGAAGTTGAGTTCATAACAACTACAGAAGCGTGCAAGGATTTGTTGTATTTAATGCCTCTCATTCTTGAAGGAACTTGGTTACTCTCAAGACAGGTATGTTTTACTTTGTGATAGTCAAAGTACTATACATCTTGAAAAATATCCTACTTTCATTCCAAGTCGAAACATATTGATGTAAGGTATTATTGGATACCTGATGTATTGGATGAGAAATTGATTGAGCTTGACAAAGTTCATACGGATGATAATAGTGCTGATATGATGACAAAGATTCTACTGAGATATAAGTTTGAAGTTTGTTGTTTCCTTGCCGGGATGGCAAGACATTCCACATAATCGGACGGTGGGAGATTTGTTGGGATATATTGGGCTCCCAACTATGTGTTTTTGAAGACCCAATGACTTTAAATGGTTTAGGCCCATTTAATAATATATATGGAGGGTATATAAGACACCTACTTGTGTTTGTATGTACGAGAGCAAAGTTTTGTGAGAAAACTCGCTCTCCAAAAAAAAAGAGAAAAATAGGACCGTGCAGTTCTGATTTTGTTGCCGTTTCAAGGTACGAACTTGCCCCGATCAGCCTGATATTTTGACTAGAGTTAGAGGACTTGTTTGGGTACATTACGTATGAAGTATATTGAATTCCAACGGTTGGATTGTGAGTTATTGTTTGTCGAACAGACTGCTCATTTTTGCATTTACACATTTGATATTGTATTGTGATTCTAGTACCTTCGTATTGTGTTGTAAGGCTAGAGATTCGTGGTGTATTGTTGTACTATGTACTCTTGCTCATTTGGTGATATTAGATTTTGATGGAATTAAGGATCCCATGGTCTTCAGTATTGTTTCGTTGTTGCTATCTCCATATTTGATTCCGG
>JAOWBN010191744.1:0-15658 GCA_028565015.1 Pinguicula moranensis | reverse complement strand
AACGACTTCAACTCAATGATCCTCCAAACACCAACTTCAAGATCTAATCACCAGCAGATCTTCACATATGCATCTTCGAGTGCATATACTAGACTCCATATCCAATTACATCAAAACATGCCTAATTGGATTTCCTAAGTTTAGGCAAATACTCATCTCCACACAAACAAACAATTCAATTCAATCATTAAAATGCAAATATCCATCAAACGGAACACAATTACGAAAATCTAATTGAACAGGTGCGATGAGCAAACCGAGACAAAAATTCTATTTTCGAACTCCGGCGGCGGCGGCTTGCGACCTACGTACAGAAAGATCTTCTCACGACGATCGCAATGGCAGTGGTTTCTGGCGATTCCAATGCCAGACGTGCCCAGAAATGGCAAAAAACTGCCGCAAGTCACATTTTCCGGTGATGGCGCATGATGGCCGGAAAAATTCAGGTGTTGAGCAGATCTGATAGAGGAAAAGATAGGCTACGTTTTGGGACCGGTTCCGGCGTCAATGGAGCAGTATTAGCGCTAGAATCGGTGCAAAAGTGGTGAAGACGAAATGTGTATTAAGGTTTTGAAAAAAACTTGTTCTGATACCAAATTGTAAAATGAAAACGAAAAGAAACGAGAGAAAACTCTTGTTATTGAATTATCTTCTGATCTTGTATTATTTCATTACAACTCATTCGTATTTATAATACAAACTCTACACGCATGATAATAACATTAAATGAGGCATGTAATGAAATGTCTGCTGCTTGTCACAATTGTCTGCAACTTTCCTCCTTTGAATTCGTCTGTCTGGTGTGAATAACTTAGGCGTGCTTTCTTCTTTTTCTCATTGTCAAAGAAATAATGAGATGGCCCATCTTGTTGGTTACAACAGATTCATAATCAAACATACCCAAATCACCACTATGGTACAATTTTGATATGTGGTTCTTACCTATATGACTAGGTTTACTATATTAAAGGTATGAAAGATTTATTTCTTTATTTTCCTAGTGTTGGTATCAATAGTGAGTATTGGTTCACTTATGTTCAAAGCATAATGACCATTTATACTAGGGAAACACAATATTGGATTCCATTCATAGACAAAGTATAACTATTATTCTTTGTATGATGGTAAACCCATTCTTGTCCAGACAAGAAACAAATATTGTATTCTTAACAAGTACAAGAACATAATAACATTTATTTAGTTGTAGTACAAGCCATTGGGAATCTTGAGATACTAAATCCCGATTGTTTGCGAAACAACTTTTGCTCCATTGCCGACTCTTAGGACCACTCCTTCATCCAACCATTTATCTTCTTAAAGCCCTTCCCAATGATTCAAAATCAAATGTGAACTGAGATCAAGTATCTAATACCCAAGAAGCATAAATAGACAACATCTCAATCAGCTAGATATGTGATGAAGAAGCTTCTCTAAGTTTGTTCAAGGATTCTAGATAATTCTTACAACTGCATTTCTAATAGCCATCCTTGCCACAATGGAAGCAAATGCGCTTTTCAACTATTTTTCCTTTCTTCGTACCACCACTTGCTTTTGCTGCACTATTCTTTTACTTTTACTTCTTAAGTTTAGCATTAGGCACCTCTTTGTGTTTTTAAGAAGATGCAAGAAATATGGCACCCTTATCCTTCTTAAGCTTACTCGCAGTTACTATCAGTATGTTAGCCAATTCAGTCAATGTAACTTGAATCTTATTCATGTTGAAGTTGATGACAAATTGTGTAGTTGTTCTGAAGAGATTGGAGGATCAAATTCGTACAAGAGTCATCTCCAAGGTAACACCCAAGTCTTTCCACATTTTGATAAGACCCAACATCTTAATGTTGTGGGCTGCTATGGAGGTTTCCTCTTTCCTCTAACATCGAACAATTCTTTATGAAGATTATATCTCTCAGTCCTAGGTTGATTCTCAAACAATCCTTTGAGGTAGACCATCATCATGAAGGCATCCAAATTCTCATAGTGCTTCTAAAGCTTTTGTGTCAGTGTTACCAATATGATACTTTGGGCTAGATCATAACCTTCCACCTACTTCTCATAAGCAATTCGAATTGTTCTAGATGAACCCTATTATGGGGGATTGGATTTTGGTGCTTCAAGGACATGAGTAAGTTCTTCAGATCTAAGAACAATTCTTAGATCTCTTTGCCATAACAAAATTTTTGAACCATTCAATCTATTTGATTCCAAAATACGACGGAGGTTCAACATTCTACAACAAACATGTAAAGATAAAGTAAGAATTTGTTATCATGCATATCTTCAAAATGAATATATAGTAGATTTTAATACATATCCATTTCGCTCTCACTGTTTTATTGCAAATCAATAACCCTTTCTAATATTGATTCGAAAGATTCATTAATCTTTTTAGTAGGTCAAGAATCCTAATTGAACCATAGTCATGTTGGGTTAGTGACCTAGAGCACCAATCGGTACGGTTGTTAGTTTCATGTATATTGAATGATAAAAATCATTTTGTTCATTGATTTTTGTATATATATATATATATATATTATGGATCATTTGGGTCGACGACTCGAATTTTATTTGTGAAACTCCATAATGTAATCAAGACTCTAAATTAGTCCCTAGTCTTAAAGTCATTAGCAAGGGAACAACTAGATGACTATATCGACTAGCATATGGATTAATGCATGATCATGTTCACAGATCATTGATTTGAGGTATCTGTTTAATCACATAAAATATTAGTGTATGGGGCACATAAATAGTGGACTCGACCTATATTGACTTGCTGGATGGATTGTGTTTTGTGTCATCAGCAAAGTCATATATTAGTAATTCAGTTATCTAAGATATTCATAATTCTGGGTGATAAATGTGTATTATGTGGAGTTATCTAACGCCTCTTTTGACCGAAGGGTTATAACGGTAAGTTTTCCGAATATGCACGATTCATGCTGGAAGGTATTGAATATCAAAATAATACTTTTTCGTCTCATATTGGATGAGATTATTAATATTCCTGGGACCCTTGATGCAGTAATAATTGTTACGCATGCATTTGTGATTATAAGATAGTAACATATTAACAATTATTTACTAAAATATCAAGAAAGTGATTAATGGTCAAGGATGACACATTCCTAAGCTTGACATTAATTATTGGATATTAAGTCATGAAAGAATTAATACTAAATGGGATTATAGGATCACGATGTATCTATATTAGATCGGATCATAATGCATTGCTAGATGCCGCTTATGATTTATAAATTAATGAGTTTAATTTATTACCGATTTAGATATAGATCCTATTAAGTCGCTCTATCTGGCGAACTGAAGTATTAAATAATTAATTATGTGGACATAATTGGTGAATTTCACGGACGAGAAAGAATTGGTTTTAGGTGGGACCGCCTAATTCAATTGTAATCTAATTTGGTTTAATGAAATTAAATCCAAGTTATTAATTTGCAATTGGGCTCGAATTAAATTCGAGCCCTATCATTTAAAAACAAATTTGGGCCCAAAAGTCCAAATGAGAAGACAAAAAGTCTTCGGGTTAGATAAGAATAAGGATTCCGTGTTCACGACTTCATCTCCTTCACGAAGATCTCGACCGAAATGAGAAATCTTTACCTTGAAATCATTTGACGCTGTCATCGCCGGAACTTGGGTCTAGTAGCCCCCTCACTAGCCAGGGAGTGCTTCGGGTAGTGAGTTGCCTAACTTGGGACTTCCATGATCGAGTGATCTTCAAATTCCGTTTGGGTTTTGCTTGGGTCGTTGAATTCCGGCCAAACAAGGTAAGTACGGATTCCCTTTACGTCTAGAACATGAATTAACATGTATTTGAGCTCGATTTTCAAGCTTGGTTCCGAAATTGAAAGTTTCCGGAAATTTTAGAAATCGAGCCTTAGATCCTACATAAACTGATCACTTTTTGTATGCAGAAAGAAAGAAGAAACAGGATTAATGGGGACCAGAGCGTAACATTTTTTGCTTCACGAATATCAAAGAGCTCCGCAATCTGCGCTGCTACAAGTAGTCAGCTAAATCAGATGCGCGCGTGCCACTCCTAAATAAGTTAACCCTCACTCATCCCCTGCTTGGCAACTTGAGACATTTCTCTTCTCCTGTCTGGAATGAGAACTTCATCTATTGTGACCGAACAAGGTAGAACATCGTCAATGCATTTCTCCTTAGGAGGCAAATCGGTCTTGAAACGACTTAAGGGCAGCGAATGTTCCTATGAAATATGAAGGTTTGGATTTGCAGTTTGAAGTTTTTAAGTTCTGAATTGTGCATTTACGGGCCATTTTGAGTTTTGAGTTCTGGATTGTGCATTGTGTAGATTAAGTTCTAAATTGTGCGGATTATCGAGTTCTAAATTGTGCAGATTTACTAGCAGAGTTTTGAGTTCTAAATTGTTCAGATTTTCACTGTGTAAATTGTGCAAATTCCATTGTGTATGTTGATGTAGAGTTTTGAAGTTTCTGTTTGTTGATGTAGAGTTTTGTAGTTCCTGAATGTTGATGCAATTTGAAATTTCTGCATGTTGCTGCAGCAAATGTATGTTTTTTAGGTTGAGTGTTGTCTAATGCATCTAGTACATCTGCTACATCTAGTATACAACTCAACTCTGTTCTTTGCACAATTCAATTCAACTTGAACAATTCCATTAAACACATTTCTTCAACATGGCAGCAAGTTTAACTAAACTTAACTTGATATATATATATATATATATATATATGTACACAATAAAATCTGCACGTTCATAAAGATGCAATAAGTTCAAAATGTTATCCATAAGCTCATAAAGGTCAGCACATTTATAAACATGCACAATGAAATCTGCACAATAGCCAAATCAAAATGTCCAAAACATAAATAATTTCAAGTCCAGAACATAAGTCATTTCAGCATTACAAAAGTCAAATCAAAATGATGTCCATAAGCACATTCATAAAGGCTCAAGTCTGATAAACTCCGCACGTCCTGCTACATCCATATTGAGCCAATAGCAATATTGTCCACCATGTGTGAGTAGGTGATCAACTGAATGAATCCAGCACTCAAGGCACAAGTCTTCATATGCATCCAGCTGCATCAGCATCTTGGTGGTCTTTTCCATATCTGTTTCAGACTTCTATTTATGCTCTTTCTTGGCAATGAGTTTTCCATCCCTAATGAATAGTTTATCCGCTTTCACTAGTGCGTCTCCTGCCCTTGTGGCTAATAAGGCTCATCCGCTGCCTTTAGGCTCTTACGGCTACAACGGCTCACACTTGAATTACCGTCTACACCCGATGGTGTTTGCCAGCAAACAGAGTCCCCATTGGCTCTATCTCGTCAATTTCTTCATCTATATCGTGAGCAAGTGAATGAATATCTGTTGGTGTCGCATACAAATCTATTTTTTGCCATTTCATGATCTCTTGCGGTTGCCTAGTAGTCTGATATTGGCTAACGAGCTCGCACCACAACTCATAATAAGGGAAGGACTTGCCTATCAATACGATGTACTTGCTGTTAACCTGCAAACACCAAGAAACATCAAAAATCATGTGTTGAAATGGATCAAAACAGCAATATAAAGTAAAGAAATGTGTTTTTTACCCGTTGTATTCGTCCCATATGTCAATTGAGTCGACAATGACTGTATGAATCTCTTGGTCTATTGTTACTCCACTCAATTTAGAAAATTCATCGAGTAACCGATATTGTTTACCCCAGTTGTCTTTTCAACATTTGTGGCTGTTATCACACTACCGGCCATCGCAGACCGGACCATGGAAGCTACCTTATGGTGTGTGCCCCTCTTCCATCCCTGATCAACCTTCCAACCCATTTACGCCAAGTCTTTCAGGACTGTAGCAAAGTTCTTTCTTCATCCAGATTGAGATACATTTTCTTAGTATTTATTGGCTCTGAATGAGGTTACTTTTCATTTTCCTTTTTCTTTCTACCTCATGGTTACTCCCGGGACACTTATACGACGCTGTTATTCTAGGTCTTTCCCTTCGAGTGGTTTGAGCAAACTCATCAAATCTCTCAGAAGTGATTTCATCCGTCTTTCAGCCTACAGACAAGTTGAAAAAACTAGGATTGAATAAACAATCACAAATAATAGAGTCTAACAATAGCCAAACAAATTCTATGTCCTCAAACAAGCAAGTCTATGTCCTCAACAAAGCAAGTCTAAGCCCTCAACAAATAAATTACAATCACAACGTCACAAACAACATGAAAAGCACAACACAATGAACACATAAAATCAGGTAGCCCCTAGCTAAATGGTAGGTTTCCCAAAGTGGTTGCCCAATTGATCTCTGAACAGATTCCATCCAGGAGACCAATACACTGCTTGAATATGGTCATCTATGTCTTCGAACGAACTCATTTGTTCCTCAGCTCCAGGGAAGTGGGTAGTGGCTGGATCTATCAAAGGGTCATACGGTGTGATGTTTATCACAAAATTATGCAACAGACCACAAGCAAGAATTATATCACATTAGGTGTTAATGTGATCATACATGGGGCTCCTTAAGCATGCGAAGCGCTTCTTCAAAATATCGATTGCGTGCTCTATGACACTGCATGCTGCAACATGCCAAAGGTTGAATAGATCTTTGTAATTTTGTGATCTGCGAATTGCACCACCCCACTCCTGTAGATGATAGCGTGTCTGTCTGTATGGAGTGAGGAAACCTTCAGAGTTCGTGTATCCACTATCGAACAAGTAATAATGCCCTGAAAATTCGAGGCAATACATCATGTAAGCACATACTCTAAACTGCATTCATAGTATAAGATTGTACTCAACTTACCTATTAGGACCCTTAGTCCATTTGCACGGGTGATTGCATCCAAGAGGACGCGCCCATCTGCTGTTGATCCCTCCCAACCAACAAGCATGTACACGAAATGCCTTTTAGTATCACAAACTCTTAGAATTTTTTTGGCAAGATGGCCTTTCCTCGTCCTGTATCTACGTTGGTCTTCTACCTAGATGTGTAGCGGCATGTAGGTACTGTTTAGTATACCTACGCATCCCTACAAAGAAATCAAATGTTGTCAGACCAGAGGTGCTCAAATTCTATAGGAAACATAGTACATATACCTTAAATCATTTTCATCTCTTATCAGCGGTTGCTTCATCAACTGGAGTAGGTGGTACTAGTAGTCTTCTATGTAGCTTGAGCACATATCTGAGGACCTGATAGAATGCTTGACTAATGGTCTGGCTGCTGCGTTGGAAATCAGTTTGCAAGGTCTTATTTTTTGGTGGTGGGTAAGTATCTGTAGAAACATAGCGACCTTCTAAAGCACGAACACATAATGGTCATTAGTCAAACCACAATCATCTCACAAAACTCTGCATAGTTCGATGAAAGCTTTGTTCGACATCCTGAGGTTCTTGAAACATTCCCTATTGGACTCTTGAATTATCCTTTCAATGAATGCCAATATTTTGGAGATCTTGTCCAATATCAAGTACTTAGGAGATTCATTTGGATCACGTCTGCGCTTACGCATTCATGTGCCACTATTTTTTTCCATTTTCTGCTATTTCTATGATAATGGGCAACACACTGATGAAAATTTTTGCGCATAGTATTACAGTCGCAACCTCCAAAAGATTTATGGTAGAGTTCTACATAACCAAAAGATTCGAGTATTATGATAAGCAATGACACTTTAAACCTTCCAAAATACCACAATTTCACTCACATAAACCGTTTCTTCGAGTTAGCATCATATAGGTACATATAACTCACAAATAAGAATAACACACAGCTGAATTCTATGAATCTGTTAATATTGTATTGAAAGAATCACACACATAATTCACCTAAATTAGAACACTGATTCAACAATCACTAAACGCAACATAGTCCAGATGCGTTAAAAATTTAGTAGAATATATTGCAAAATTCAGCAAAATCGAGGAAATCTATCCCTAATTACTAAAATCTAGAAAGTTTGATCAAAATTTAACACATCTCGAATAAACTGAATCAAAATAACCCATAGATACAAAATATAACAAAAATTGGTCCATAACCCTAAACTGTCCACGAACAAATTTTTTGAAAAACAAAAACGGAATTGCCAACAAAAAGAGCAAATAAGGAAGTAAAAATGATGAATGTTACATTACTGTTGTCAAGAGGGGCAGGTGTACTTTGCCAGAGAAGGGACGGTAGAGGAATGGCCGTTTGTCGTGGAGAAGAATCAGTTTTGAAGATTTCTCGATCGTGATGTTTGAGGATCCACGGGTGTAGGGTAGTTTATATACTTGGTATTGTTGTAAAAAGATTGAAACATAAGGGCATTTATGTAACTTCATTATTGGGACAGAAGGCGGATAACTGAATCTGCCCAAATTTTCCAGACAAGAATGGTGGACAAAAGATGAAGTTATCCCGGGTCCATCCCAAATTCTTTGGGTCGCGGGATAAAAATTGTGTGGTTACCAAAGGCCGGATAAACATGGATAACACTCAGTTAGCCCAATTTTGTTGCATTCTACTTGACTACCAAACAAAGCCTAAACAAATACACACATGCCAAGATATTTGTGTGCAACACTTGGCAAATAAGATGTCAAAACCAGAGGAATCCTTTCTCCTCCAAGTTACACATGTCCACCAAATTCTCTTATAAAAAACCCCTGCAACGTACGAAAATATGAGAGAGATTCTTGGATTTGTAGAGAAATATTTGATCCTATTTTGAAAGAACTTGCGTGATAAAACAACGAGAAGATTTTTGAAGAAAGTAAAGGAGAAGTAAATAGGAGAGAAAAACTCTTGTAAATAAAAGGCTCGGAAAGGAAATAAGTGAAATTTGGTCAAGGAAGAATTTGGCTCTTAAGAACAATCCTGTGACCCCAAATTACTTATTTTCAAACAAGCTTTCATTATTCAATTCTTATTCCAAGAGATGGCTTTTCACCACAACATATTTATTGCCTATTTTTCTCCATTTATTTATTCGATACTAATTCATTAACCAAATAGGACAAAATCCAACCACACCAATATCTCCGGCAACATGTGATGAATCACGATGTTGCCTTGGATTTAGCAACAGTTTTGGTGTCCAAGGGAAGTTCCCGACGCGCTGAGGATGATGTGGATAAAGACAAGATGTAGTGTACGCGTTGCCAAAAGAAGCGTCACACGTTGGAGACCTGCTTCAAGGAATGCGGTGTTTACCCTGGCTAGTGGGGTAAACCGAACAAGAAGGCTTCAGGTGGTTCTAATTTTCCTACTGTCGTCGGATGAAGGTTGCATGGTCACGATTGCTTCTGAAGGTACTGCTCTTATATCTCCTTGTATACTGAATAAACAATCAGATTGGGTCCTTGATTTGGGTGCCACAGATTACATGACATTTGATCGTATTGATTCATCAATTCTAAACCTCCACGCAAAAATTGCATTATGAGTGCTAATTGTGAAAGGTCTCGGATTTATCAAATTCTTACACTTTTGGATACCCTTCTTGTTCCATTTTTATCTCATAAATTGTTGTTTGTGTCTATGTTACTGCTGATCTACATGACCTTGATATTTCTTGTTTTTTGTTTACTTCAGGATCTTCTAATGAAAGAGATTATTAAGCGTGGTACTGAAGAGAGGAGTTGTATTATATGGATGATTTCAGCAAGGTTCAAGCATTGTAGACAAGAAGTTATCCATGACCAAAACAAGCAAAATTTGGATGTAGCATCATAGACTGGGGCATCCTTCTTTTGGCTATTTAAATTATTTATTTCCTACACTATTTTGTGATGTTTTATTTTCAATGCAATACGTGCATGTTGTCAAAAATCATTGCACTACTTATCCTTCTAGGTAGAATATGAACTTGATTCTTTTCTCTTTAATTCATTCGGATGTTTTTGGACCTTCTCCTATTATTACTTTTAATGATTTGAGATGGTTTGTGCTTTTTTTGAATGACTGCACGCATATGTCTTGGGTATATATGCTAAAGCATAAAGATGAAATGATCAAAGTGTTTAAAATGTCCCATGCTATGATTAAAACTCAGTTTCCAATGACTAAAAAAATGTTTCAGTCGGATAATGGAGGTGCTTTTGTAAATAGCCAACTTGTTGATATTTTAGCATACATGGAATTATTCATAAAACTTTGTGGTCTTAGTCTCCTCAACAGAATGGCGCGGCCGAGAAAAAAAATGCCATGTTCTTGAAACAACTTGATTGTTTCTTGTTTTTTTATTGTAAGCGAAATTTCATATATGGTATAAGTATTTACAGAAAAGGAAAATAAAACAAGCCATAAGAAAATACATCATAGACTAGTCTTATCCTGATCACTGGCTCTGGAGGGGTGAAATTAGTGATTGGTCCCTCAATCGTGAGTCTATATATCCTGCCCTTCCTCACATCGTCTAGTATAGCTAAGGGTGATCTGCCCTTCCCTCAATCATGAGTCTATATATCCTGCACTTCCTTCATAACCTGATTGTTTCTTGTTGATGTTGGTATTCCTTCCAAATTTTAGCTCGAGGCCATCACTGTCGCCGTTTATTTTATAAAGAGGATGCCCTCCCGAATTTTGGATTTTTGGACCCCATTATAAGCTCTTACTTGTCATTTTCAGATTCCCTTGGTTCTTATGGTACAACCTCAGATTTTTTACTGTACCATTTTTGTCCATCTCTATCACAAACAACGTCATAAGCTTGCGTTTTTTTCTTCTTCTGGAAACTAAGAGGAATTACATATTTTACTACCAACAATCGTATTTATACTAATACTTAAACCTAATGGGCTAGGATAAATATTATAATTAAATAGGTAAGGTGCCTAATATAAATTAGGCCCAACACCTCCCGCAAGCTGAGCATAGGCAAAGGCAGAATGTTTCTTCTTCATCATTCTCTTTTTTTTTTGCACCGGTTTACTTTTTTGCGAGATCTGGAGGCACGCATCCCAAATCCGAATTCTGCCACGGTGGCAGTGGAGTTCTTCGCATTTCTGGAGGCACAACATCTCAAAGTCTAATAACAACGGTGGCATGTGGCGGTCATGCACTTATGGATTTTGTCGGATATGAGTTTATCTGGTCTGATCTGCAGGAAAACATAAAAATAAAACAAGATTTGGACAAATATGAAAGAAAACAAATGAGAAATAGGCTTGTAAATCGGCGGTTAAGCCTTTACGGAGGCTTTGATGCCATGAGGAGGTTTAAATATTCCAAGGGGTTTTAGGGGCCTTTGAGAAAACCATGAGATAAGAGAAATGGAGAAGAGAAAACTAGACAAAAAAGAAAATGCGTGTTTCTTGAAACTAAGAGGAAGTGCGTATTCTACAACCAACAATCCTATTTATAATAATACTCAAACCTAACGGGCTAGGCCCAATATTATAATTAAATAGATAATGGGTCTAATATAAATTATGCCCAACAGTGTGTTCCTCGGTTATGAGCATCATAAGAAGGGATATTGTTCCTATCATCCGATGAAACATCGTCTATATATATCTTATTATGTTACCTTTCTCAAATCTAAAATGTTTTTCCAACCTCAAGCCTCGGTTCTTGCTCATGGGGAGCTAGGTTATGGACACTTGAGCCTGACCGACTAGGTTGGCTAAATATTGGGCTAACATCAGCTCTTGGACGAAATGTTTCTAAAAATTCAGAAAAACCAGACTATCCAGACTCCAATGGCCCAACCAATATTTCAAATTTCAATGGCCAGGTGATTGAAACATATTTAGATCACATGATTTCCGATATTATTGGGTTGGATAATTTAGAGTTATTTGAGCCTAACTCAATTGTAGTCTTCAACCTCAACAAATCCTTCTGATCATAGAGAAACAGAACACACAGAAACTACAGAACAGGACTTGGTGCAACTTGATGTTGAAAATGGAAACTTTGAATTCGTACAACTCCACGAGGCAACTCTGAAGATCCGCATCTTCTCGTCACCAGCCCAAGACTCACATTTGAAAGAAATCCATGAGGTAAATATCTATTGAATTTCCAACCAACTTAATTTTTATTTGGACACCATATTGAATGATATTGTCAATTGGGTCTAAGTTCTAATGGTTTTGTTTTGGGGCTTTTATCCAACTATTTAAACACTCTTTGTTTTTCCTGTGTAGGACAAATTCAACAATATCTCTTCTAAGCCAAACCTATCTAATATAACAACAAAAAGTGTGCGTGAACAAAGGACATTCACCCGACATATATTCACCAGAAATTGAGAAGAAAAATTATAAATATCCTATATCGATATAGATGAAATCTGATCGTTTGAGTAGGCCTATGGAGCAGTTGGCAGTATCCTTGAGCACTTGTAGCAGTTCTAGAAATGTCGTAGAGGATTCAAGGTAGGCAGGTGCTATGCAGGAATAGATGACAACCTTGATCAAGTACAAAACATGGACCGTGGAACCTCCAGGAAAGAGAGATGTTGGGCGTAGATGGTTCTTCACCATGAAACATAAAGCGGGTGAGAGCATTGAAAGATATAAGAAGAGACTTGATGCAGGAGCATTTGAGCATGCCATACACCCGGACGAGGATGAGGCATATCTCCCGGACGAGGACGAGGCATATCTCTCAGATAGCACACAGAAGGACTTGGCCTATCATGACACAAGGGATAAAATGAAGGCCAAGAAGTTGCCAAGGCATGGCAAAGGCCCGATTTGGGCACAACGCATGCCTGGCGCAAGCGGGGTGCAGGCATGATGAACGCCAGGCATGAGCATAGCGCGTTATGACACTTGTCTAGCGCGACAACGTGCAACACTAGGACTCTTCCGCACATTATTATTTTTTGCCGTGTCTTTCCTGGTTTTTTGGAGTTGGATAGGTTTGTTTAGAGTTCAAGATTATCTCAGATTATTATTGTCCGAGAAAAGTCTTGAGTTGGCCTTATGTTGTCGGTCAATAAGTAGTGTCCTAGTAGGATTAAGTTTCCTAGTCATCTTTGGTTTCTTTGGCTATAAAAGCTCGACCTTGTGAGCTTTAGAAGAGAATTTGTTTTGAATAAGGAAAAATTTCCCTTGTTGGAGCTACAAAAATCTCTACCAAATACTCCGATCTAAAAAACACACTAACACTTGTCTTTGAGCAAGCTTGCCTACATCCCTAGTAATACCGTTTTGCTAGGTCAGAGCCAGGTTGAGTCATTGAGGTCGTATCTCATTGATAAATTACAGAAAAAGGTTGTGGTTCGAAGAATAACAAAGGTGATACCCCTTTTCCTTATGAAAGCCACGAGGAGATGTAAAGGATGATTGAAGATTTGCAGGCCCAAGTTGTGGATATTACTCGAATACTGGTGACACAAAACCATGGGAATCATGATGGTATGAGTCATGATTCCGATTCGGCTTATAACAATCCATTGTATGAACACGACAACAGGTGGCACAGACAAGGTGAGTTTCGTAGCGCCTGGAATTCAAGGTGGCGCTGCTCGAATTTGTGAGAGCATTGCAAACTGAGGGGTTCTTGGATTGACTGAGTGAGGTTGAGCGCATCTTTGAGTATAAGGATGTACCCGACGGCGTGAAAGTAAAACTGGTGGCCATAAAGCTCAAGGGATGAGCTTCGGCGTAGTGGGAACAAACCCATCATTCACGCGAGAAAAAAGGTTGCTCTAAGGTAACGGAATGAGCGAAGATGAGGAAGAAGCCGCAAAAGCAATTAATTCCATTTGGCTATAGCCAAAACCTGTATCAACGGCTCTATACGTTCAGACAAGGCACAGGCAGTGTAGATGATTACATTGAGGAGTTTTACCAATTGATGGCACAGAACGATTTGAACGAGTCCAAGGAGCAGTTGGTTGCAAGGTGCATAGGCGGGTTGCCCCTAAACATCGAGGTCATATTATCGTTGCACATGCTCTATAGCGTACCCATGACCTATCAGCGTGCACTAGTCGTGGATAAACAACAAGGCCACAAGACAAAGACACAAGGCCAAACTGCGCAATCTGCTTGCCCAATCGACAATGGTCGTACCACAGCGCCTACCGATATGAAGCGAGATGCGAGACCGCCTCAAAGTAACACTAGCATGTAGTTTATAAAGTGTTTTCATTGCAGTGAGGTCGGCCACATGGCCTTCTAGTGTCAAAAAGTTGCGGGTGTACTAGGGAAGAACTTGATCAGCGAAGACTGAGGGCGTTGCAATGAGCACAACAAGCAATCATCCGATAGCGGGGGGCCATGCAAAAATATTCCACACGATGTACACCATTGGTGGCAAGGTGTGTCACATGATCGTAGAAGCGGTAGTTGTGAGAACATTGTGGCCGAAGAGGTTGTACGCAAGCTTGGCCTAAAGACCGAGCAACACTCGCATCCTTACCGGTTGTCCAGGTTAAACGAGGACAACAAAATCACACTGAAAGAGCAGTGCCTAGTGTCTTTCTCGGTCAACAATAGATACTTCGACAATGTATGGTGCGGCGTTGTGCCAATGGATGTGTGCTGACTTTTGCTAGGCAGACTGAATAGTATGACCGAGAGGTCGTGCACGATGGACGATGGAATACCTATTCATTCTGCGCCAAGGGCAAGAGATGGTATTGCTACCACACCGAGAAGAGGCCACTCCGGCCCCAACTCTTAAATTCATTAACCTCATTTTGGCTAGTAGGTTCCTCGAGGAAGTAAAAGGCGCAGGCATAGTCTTGGCCTTAATCCCACACAAGAGCCAAGCGACCAATGATGAGACCAGCCGCACCTTACCTCTTCCTTTGGACGTACAGGATGTGCTGGATAGGTTTGATGTCCTGATTCCAAAGGAGTTGCCCCCTGGACTACCTCCTATGAAGAACATCCTGTACCAGATCAATCTCGTGCCAGGGGAAAGTTTACCCAACTGACCAACCTACCGCCTCAGCCCACGGGAGGCAGAGGAGTTGAAGAAATAAGTAAAGGAGCTTCTTGAAGGTGGACACATCCGCGAGAGCATGAGACCATGCACGATATCGTGCCTAAGAAAGATGGATCGTGGCGGAAGTGCGTAGACAACCGATCAATCAACTGCATCAAAGTGAAATATAGATTCCTTATACCTCACCTGGATGATATGCTTGATCAATTGGAAGGAGCCAAGGTCTTCTCGAAAATAGACCTTAAGATCGACTACCACCAGATTCGCATCAAGCCGAGAGACGAGTGGAAAATAGACTTCAAAATGGGCCATGGTTAGTATGAGTGGATGGTGATGCCTTTCGGCCTATCCAATGCCCTGAGCACTTTCATGCATTTATGCACCGAGTGATGAGACCGTTCATGGAAACGTTTGTCATTGTCTACTTTGATGACATACTAGCTCACATTGAGCACCCCCGAGCCATCTTTGAAGTGCTGGAAAAAGAGTCCTTGTTCATGAATCGAAAGAAGTGTACCTTTGCAACAACTTATGTTGCCTTCCTTAGATCCATAGTATCCATACAAGGAGTGTACGCGGACCTAGCTGTTAGTTAAGTGTGACCTAGAGCATTGTGCTCTTGTTAGTTTCATGTATACTGGATGATGAAACTTATTTTGTTCCTTGAGTGTATGATATGTATATTATGGATCATTTGGGTTGATGACTCAAATTGTGAAACTCCATAATTTTATCAAACTCTAAATTAG
>JAOWBN010191733.1:0-15661 GCA_028565015.1 Pinguicula moranensis | reverse complement strand
GGTTCCTCTATATATAGATATAAGAATTAGATAAGGACTACAATTACAAAAGTCTTATCCGTAGAAACGGTCTCAATCATCTACATCCTTAAATTTCATGGCTATAATGGGAGTCCACGCCCAACATGGAGCATGGAATGCGCAATTACCGAAGTACAATTATGGTTTGGAAAAAGGGCACACATTTAATTAATCTTGTACTTAATTTGCGTCCATATTCTTGATCTTGACCCAACGGCGGACACAGGGGGGCCGGGGGCCCTGGCCCTCCAGCGTCCGCGTCCGCCTCAACCCCCCATCTCACCCCCATTTTTTTTAATTCAGTTTTATTTTAATTGTTTTATTTATTTTTTTAATTGAATTTTTTATTTCAAACTCTTTTGTGTATATTTCACTAATAATATTGATAATTTTTATTTAGGGTTTAGTATTTTCTTCTGAATTAAATTTTTTATTTCAGTTATTGTTGTCTCGATTCAGTTCCATAAATCTGTTTATATTTTTTCATCTTTATTTAATAAACCTACTTTATTAGTGTAAATATTTTTTGAGAATTATTTACATAAACAAATTAGATAGTCTAAATAAATTAATTAGTATAAATAAATTAGTTATATTTTATTTTTTATTTTTATCATTGTTTGAATTGATAAAATTATTATTTTTCATAACTATTGAACAAATAAATTATTTTTTGCCCCCAAAAAATATATATTGCTTCCCTAAAAAAATTATTTCTGCTTTTAAAATATTTTTTTATAACTCCCCTAAAAAAATTTTTGGCCCTTGTCTTGACCTGATTACAATAATCTAGAAAATAACACAGTCCAAGTTCAAAGGGAGGAGGGAGGAGGGAGGAAGGGGGGTAATTGAAAAAATCAATGGATTAAAACTCAATATTTTACATTATTGGCCACACGATTTTCAGCATTAATGTGCAGCGGTCAAAAAGAGAATCTCAGTTTAATGTGTTGATTATTCTCTATTATTGCATATTGAATTTACTTTTTCCTGATGAAATATCAAGATACGAGATTATTCTCTATTGCAACGTTCGGGATTGCTCAATTCCCAAATTATTTAATTTCATGATTCGTAAATCCAAGATTTCGTTCAATAGCTATTTTAATCAATATGCACTTATTACTAACTTAATTATTTAAATTACTATATCCTCTTATAAGTATGTTATTTTATTTTTCTTGTATTTTTATTAAATATCTATTTTTTATAAAAATGTTTTTTATATGTTCTTTTAAAAATAATTTGATGGAGGAAAGGGAATTTGTTTTTTATTATTAAAAGTGTGAAAATACTACTAGAAACGTAAATTCAAAAATAATTAAGTTAGAGATTTTGAATGATTATTCAACACAGGATTTGAATGGGAGATTATAAATCCCTTAATTTCTTATGGCCATGGCAGGGGTGGGGGTGGGGGGATATGAGGGTTTATACATATATAGAGTTTGTTTTGTAGTTCTTAAATTTTTTAGATTATGCTTGTCATTCTCATTTTTTTTTCAGATTAATTAAATAAAATTGTTTTAAAACTCCATTTTGCTTTTTTTCTGAAGTAGGTATGGACCAACTTTTCATTCTCCTATTATTTCTAATTATAATTTTGTAAATAATATTTTAAATTTTAAATTTTATTTTTAATGACTCCTTTCTTTTTCTTAAAAGTTTATGTTGAAAGCTTTTAAGATTTTAACAATACTATACCTATTATAGAAAAAGCTAACTTCACAAGCACTCTTCAACTTCTTAAATAAAAGGAGAAATAATAGCAAAATGAGAAGAAAAATGAGAAGCAATAGGAAAATATGACTAAAAGCACAAACAAAGCCTTAAAGTGTTTAAACATTTAAGAACTTTGTGCGGGGAAAAATATTAAGAACAACTTTGTATAAGACGAAACAAGTAAGCAATTGAAAAGATATTCAGAGAGCTGTCGAGTGATAATATTCTGCATGAATGTCAAGGTGATCGGTTCATGTGAACCGGTGGTTAAGTCGGTTCGGAATCATTGGTACAACTATCATGGTTCCAGTAGGATTCCGATAAAGTTTTTGACCCAGTTCATTTGATGGTTCGATTAACGGTATGGTACAGTTAATTTTATTGTACTTTTTTTTGTTATGCCAAATTCACTAAGAAGAAAATAAAGTTTATATACAAATGTGAAGCAAGAAAATAGAAAATACATAGAAGAAAATAAAGTAAGAAATCTGTGGAGCTCAACGTGCCCTGAGAAAGTTTGGACTGTGGCTCAACAAGCACCTGAACATATCCCTCAAACCCGACTTTAATCATCACCCGCCTGACTATCAACTTTAGGAATAAGATCAATGCAACATTGATCCGAACTTGTAGCTTCTCAAGTTGCCTCAGAACCTTAGATGTTTTACTGGTAGATGCCTCTACAAGCCTAATTATTGTCAACTTATCAGAGCCCCTTTGGTACACAATTCAGCTTGCAGTAAAAGCATCAACTTATCAATCTTATGCAGGAGTCATAACTATGAGCTTTGCTCAGCTTGCACATATTGATCTGAAGCATACAAGAGTCATGATTGTCGACATATCAATCACTAGTATTGGTACACAGCTCAATCTGCTCGCATGATAGCCTCAATAGTTGTGGGATTGTTCTTTATGCCCCATTTCTAAGTAGTGAAGGACAGACAGGGTGAAGATGTAGCTAATCTGTCATATTGTAGGGGAGCAGCCTCATTGAACTCTTTGATCTCAGCCAAGACCAGGTATGATTTCTTGTGTTTCAGTTGTTCATGACCTTAGTGGCTTGATCCCTGAATCATGAAATGGTTGCATCGTTAACAATTGCTTACTCGGCCAAAGTTCATGCAGATGTTTGGCTGCAGCATCTGTCTTTTATGAAAAAGGGGAATAATCCTTCCTTTCTTGAAGATTTGATCCATAGACAGGTCGAACTTTATTGTACTTGAAATTTCAAAATTCATATTAATATTTTTTTCCCTATATAAATATGAAATTTTATATAACAACAATTAAGCTATACCTATACATATGATGTTATCCTCATATGGAGTATATATAAAAGTGTATATAAAGTATATATATATTATATGTAAGGTTATAAATTATAAAGTATATATAACTATATATATATATTCAAATAGTTACGTGGAAAAAAGGAAGAGGAAGGGACTTGAATTTAATTATAAATAACCATTTATAATTAAGTTGCATACATATTATTTATGTATACTTATACACATAAATGAATTAAAGCATACGTAGTTCTTGTAAAACATGAAATACTTACCTTAATTACTTGTTGGCTACTTGGTTGTTGATCAATCCAACTCAGTTGGACTTGTTGTTGCATTTGTGCTTGACATATCTGCTTTCCATGTGTCAAATGGGTCAGTTTGATCTTTGTTATATTTATGTTCTGGATATCTAATTTTCGCTTTTATCCAATCATTCAAACATGTTTGAAATTCCAAGTTGACTGGATGCATTGATACATGACGGTCGTCTAATATGAAAACTCCCTTACTCAACGTTTGCTCTATGACAACTGTAGAAATCGAACATGTTAAAACTTCTCTTTCCATATCCAATAACACCGAAAAATCTCGTGTTTTACTCCTCCACCAACCAAAAATATCAGAATTCCATTCGAATGATTCAACATCATTACCTGTTTGATCAATCTCATAAGTAGTTGGAAGGTGGAACTTTATTAAGATCTAGGCCATTTGGATTTTATTTCTTTATATTGTCCATTTTTAATAGTATTGCTCCACTAAAACCACTACCATGAGAACTTTGAACATTAATACCAAAACATGTTTGATATTTTGAATATAAATCATTTAACAAACTCGTAATTTCTCCAATTATGATCCTATGATCGACGATGGGTATATCATCCTCGTCGATAAATCTATATAATAATTTTTTAATACTTTTCTTAAACCTTCTAATTTAATTTGTGGGTATAAAATAGTGGCAATATGATTAAGTAGAAGTATATTAAGAAGATATTTACACTATTTTTCTTTAATAACATCTAAACAATCACTTAAATTAGTTTTTCCTTCAAAACATGTAAAAATTTCTCCAACAGTAACACAAATTGAAACAATAAGGTGTGAAATAAGTTTATGTACATATGATAATAATTTTATATAATTATTAAAATACTTTAATAATTCTAAAAGGTTTTCACACTCATTCCAATGAAAAGGATGTAATTTTTTTTTTTTAGAATCTATTATTAACAAAATCAAACAATAATTATTTATAAGGAACAGTTGATTGAAGTTGAGCATAATTAGAGTTCCAAAGGGTTGGCACATCAAGAATTTTTTTTGTAGGCTTAACATTGTGATGCTTACAAAATGCAAATTAATCTTTTATTACCTTTGGTTAGCTTGCCAAAAATTTGACGGCCTTTTTAATAGGATTAATGCTTAAATCAATCGATTTTAAAGCATTTTGTATACATAAATTAATAGTATGACAAATATATCTAATATGAAAAAATACGACCACCAAAAGATGTTTGACACCAACTATCAACATTTGCATCATTAGGAGATACATTATCAAAAACAGATATCGGCAAATGGGGGCCATGCCAATGTGCCGGGTTTTTTCCCAGGCTGAGCCCAACCCGACATGGATCCACATGGACCTGGCTTGTCCGGCCCGTTTTATTAAAATTTTAATATGTTTTGATTTTTTTAACAAGATATTGACTTTAAAATTAAAAAAAATAAAATTGAAAACGAGCCATGCTGGTTCAACCCCCGCCAGGCTAGAAATTTGGACCCATCCTGGCACGGCAAAGAAAATGGACAAGCATCATATCATGCTATATGCTGAACAGAACAATCCTACCACGACAGTGACATGTAATGTAGCTAGTCTTGATTCTTGAGTTCATTTCCTTCAAGGTATTTTATTCTTGTGAATGCTTTCGTTACTGTCTGGACTCATTCTATTATCCAACAAGCATTTAGCCAACCATCTTCGTGTACACAGGAGGAGTCATGTTTTTCCACAAGCTAAAACATTCAGTTGGTATATGGAGGGAATATCTTCCCATTATAGTACCTATCCTGTACCGAATTGAGGATAAGTGTAGTGAGATATGTTCAAGCTGATAAGGAGAGGTAGGGAGCGAATGACCCCCTTCTAGGCCTAAGTCTGCATCAGACAATTGAGATGTCTGGTCAAAAGTTAGCGGGATCCTCCAAGATTACATTGTGAACCAGTGTACTACTGGTCTTTTCTCAACACCTACCCTGTACCGAGTTGAAAGAGAAGCAAAGTGAGATCGCTCAGGACTAAGTGCACTAAATTATGTATAAGGATAAGGATGGAGTGACTCCCTGTTTTGACCGGTACAAAAGGTGGATGAACATGTGATCTGAAAAACTGCTTATGTTGGACCTACTCTTGACTGTCTTTTGGTTAATCATTCATATGATCCACTGCACCAGCCTTGGCCATGGTGGTAGCCAACGAGTTGCAATGTATCCTTAAGCCTCAATGCACCCACGCCACAGCTCATTTAAAAGGCAGTGTCGAGATAATGCTTTCATACTACCTTCAGCCCCTACCCTGCACCTCATAGAAATGAAAGTAGTGAGTTCGAACTATAAAAGGTAAAGCTGAAATCCTGGGGAACAGTGTAAATCTGTTAGCCTTTGAAGCCCATACAGGCATGGGGTTGAAGCAGCCAGTCTGCGAAGCTGAATGGGAACAACTGGGTCTATTTTTTTGCCTTTACCCATAGCCAAGATTGCATTTGTACGCCATGTAGCATCATTTGTAGATGAGGTACTTTGGCAGTGAAGTGAGCACTGTTTCTAGTTTTCCAAATGCACCATGCCATGGACTGCCATATAGAGATCCATACTGACACGTTTATTCCTGATGGAACTTAGGTAGAGTGATCTTGAAATGTGGGAGTGATTCCTCCTGAAGGGCCTGTTGCTGGATCTATAACAACCGTGATCTGATCCTATCCCATAGTTGCATAGTGATGGAGCACTCACTGAAGAGGTGGTTTAATGTTTCATCTTGAGCATCACATAAAGGGTATGTAATTTGCTGGCCATCTGGGATGATTTTGCGCCTATGCAGTGCACACTTGGTGGGGAGTGACTCTTGGATTAATAACCAGGTAAAAACACCAACTTTTTTAAGAGCACAACTTGTCCAAATATATTTGGTTAGAGCAATATGTGAGGGTGAAAATGGATGCTGAGAATTTGATGTGATAAGCATGTATGCTTCCTTGACTTTGTATTTGCCTTCATTACTGCCACTGAAGATATACCTGTCTTTGGTGTCAGCTTAAGGGAAAGTGTTCTGCAGGCTATCTGTCAGCGTAGCCAAGTCGGAAGACTCAATAGCATGTAGTGGCCTCCTCCATCTCCAGTTCCACAACCATGTCCCATTAGTCCACTGACCTGCATCTTCCACACAGATCTCACGGTTGATTTCATTCCTGTATAGACATGGGAAACTGTCAGCTAGTGCATTGTTGTTTAACCATTTGTCTTGCCAGAAGCGGATGCTTTTCCCATTGCCTAAGTGCAGCTGAATGTTGTCTTTGAACCAACTACCATTCAGATAATCCATCAAGGTTAGCCACCATTCAGAGGCATAACCTCTACCCCTCGGTCTACCTACAGAAGCATTGTTAACTTGGGGATGCAAGGCTCGCATTCCTGCAATGAGTAGGGGCGAATTGCCTCCATATTTTGAGCAAAGAGTGGCCATGGATATAGATGTTTCATTATTCAGAATCTGTAAACCCCACTTACCGAGCATTGCAGAATTAAAGGAGGACAAACAACGAACTCCCATACCAACATTAGCTACATCAGAGGTGACTTTTTTCAGGGATGCTAGGCAGATTTTTTGCTTTTCTTCTGAGCTCCCCCAAAAGAATCTCCTTTGAATAGATACCAGTTATTAACCACATTCTTTGGTGCCATGAAGCATGAGAAGAAGTGAGTAGGTAGAGCTACTAATACTGCATTGAGCAGTATCAGTTTACCCCCAGAGGACATTTGTTTGTGCTCCCAAGATGCTAGGATGTTCTTAAACTTGTCTATAACTGGATGCCAAGTGCTGAGATTTTTTGATCGAGAACCTATTGGAAGTCCCAAGTATTTGAAAGGAGGTGTGGCAGATTGGCAATTGAGGTAAGCTGCCATATCATTAAGGGTATCAGACTGAACATTTATCCCAATCAGCTTGCTTTTTGAGAAGTTAATTCTCAGCCCTGAGACAAGTTCGAAGTTTAGCAAGATGGCTTTGAAAGCAATCACTGAATTCCACTCAGTTTGGCCGAAGATTATAGTGTCATCTGCAAACTGCAGATGAGAGATATGTTCTTGCCTTCTGCCAATTCTGAGACCTCTGAACATATGAAGCTCTGTGGCTCTATTAATCATGGCAGCAAGTCCTTCTGCAGCCAATTAAAAGAGGAATGGTGAGAGAGGATCTGCCTGTCTGATGCCACAAGAGGGGTAGAATTCTCTGGATGGACTTCCATTAATTAGGATAGAAGATGAAGCTGATTCAAAGAGGCCATTCAACCATCATTGCCAGCATGAGGGGAAGTTCATATTAGCCATGGTCTGAAACAGAAAATTCACGTTTAAGGTATCAAAGGCCTTCTCAAAATCCACCTTGAAAATAAGAGCATTTTTCTTTAGTTTCTTGACTTCATCAACCACCTCGTTTGCAACAACAACACTGTCAATAAGCTTCCTACCCTTTATAAAAGCTTACTGAGAAGGACTTATCAGAGAACCTATCACCTTGCTGATTCTATTAGCTAAGGTTTTGGCTATAATTTATGGCATGGAACCTATTAGAGTAATAGGCCAATAATCCTTGACATACAGTGGGTTTGAAGATTTAGATAGCAAGACAATGTGCGATGCATTACTCCCTTTGCATAGTCTACCATACCTGTAAAACTCAGCCATAAGTTGCATGATGTCAGCCTGTAGGAGAGGGAGAAAGTGCCGGATGAAATTAAAATAGAGGCCATCTGGGCCAGGGCTTCTCTGGCCATTACAGCCAGCTATGACTGTTAATACTCCAGCTTCTGAGAATGGGAGCTGCAACAACTCTTTATTCTACTGACTGAGAGTTTTAAGCTGCAGGTTCAGGGTGGGCCTGACAGAGATTTTTTCAGTGTACCTTTCACTGAAATGGCGAAGGAAACACTCTTTGATGTGTATTGGATCCTCTAGCCAGATTTGCCCAACCCATACACCATTGATTCTGTTGATTGCTCTTGATCTCCTGAGACTGTTATGGAAAAAGGCTGAGTTAGCATCCTCCTGTTGCAGCCACTGAATTCTAGATTTTTGGTAGATTGAGTTATTCAGGTTTGTTTGGATAACTGCTAGTTGGGATTGCAAACTAGCCAAATGTAGTTGATCAGTGGGAGCAGCGTTATAATCCTCTGCAGACAATTCCAACTCTTTTATCTTTAGGAGAAGAGATTTTCTCTGATCTGACCAGTTCCTGGGAGTAGCATTATTCCATATTTTAATATTGTCTCTGAGGATTCTAACCTTTCTCATGATCTGAAAGCTCTTGTAACCAGACATAACAGTACTGTTCCATACCTGACAAACCATATTCAAGTAATTTCTGTCTTGCAACCTACTATCCATAACTTTTAGAGGTTTAGGGCCCCAATTCATCTACTTAGATGACAAACTTTCTGGACAATGGTCTAAGCCTTCTTTGTCCAGACCCATCTGCAACCAAGTTCCACCAGAGGCTAGCCAGTTGTTATTAACAAGGAACCTGTCTAGCCTACTCATAGCTTTCAATGAGGACAGGTACCATGTGAATTTTCTACGTTCCATACTCAAGTTCAGCAGCCCCAGATTGGAGATGAATGAGTTAAAGGATGCTACCTCATGTACATGATTGTGTGTTGCCACCCCTTTTCTTTCTTTTAGAGCTAGAACAACATTAAAATCCCCCATCACGCAACACCTGTCTTGCTTGAGAGGGAGCAAGACCTCTGTTAGACTGTCCCATTGAGTTTGTTTTTTTATAAGCTCACTTGGACCATAGACATTAAACATGTGTGAAGGGTTGGAATCTTCACCCCAGTGGCTAGAGATACCTAGAAACCCATCCCCAGATAGTATTGATGATCTTGTGAATTTGTTTTTGTTCCATATGCACAGAAGACCGCCTGAAGAGCCTAAGGAGCCTGAATAACACCAATCAAAATCAAGATCATACCATAGATAAGAAATCAGTTTTCTATCTATAGTGTAGAGTTTTGTTTCTTGTAGACTAATGAAGTCTACTCCCTCTTTCCAGATTAAATGTTTAACCTGGCCTTTTCTCTCATAACCCCCTAATCCTCGAGCATTAAAGGTTATAATCTTCATAACACACACTATTATCAGTCCCCGCAGGGAAGAGGGGGGACAAAGCTGATTTTTGGCTGCCTAGAGACATCTTCTCTAACAGACTACGAAATTCCTTTTGATGAGATCCATAAACTACACCCAATTGTGAACCCATGGACATAATGAGATCTTCATGGTTATTAGCTAGAGGGTCAGGTATAATGGCTACCGGCCATGGATGGGTGTTAGCAGGTAGGGTTGGACTGACTGAGGAGTGGATTGCCAGTTGCTCTATCAAAGATTGTAAAATGGCTACATTTTTTGCTCGAATTGGAACTTCTAACTTTCTTGTCTGACTACGGGTTTCGGGCATGCAACCAGTGAGTCTTGGCCTGCCAACTTTTCTTTTAGGAGTTAAAGTACTCGTGGTTTGAGACAGAGGAGGGAAATCTATGCAGAGGGCAGGGGAGACAGATTGGGTGTTTTTTCCTTCCCTATGAGGTCTGGTATCTTAGCTATTGAGTGCTGAGTATCATCACCCAACGTGGGTGGAGGTGACTTCACAGTGGGAGATGTACCTGTATGCAAGAGGATCAGTTGGGTTTCACTCAGGAGGTGTTCTTCAATTAGGCTAGGAAAGGGGGGAATAACTTCAACAACAATTGCCGGCTCAGAGGATGACACTAGCTGCGGTGCTAACAAATCATCTTCCACTATCTTACTGGGTGATACTGTGGAATTAGGAGGACTGATTTAGGTGAAGTGATCTAAGTTAAACTGGTATCAAGGATCGTCTCACAAGAAACCATGTCTACCATAGTAGACACTTTGAGAGTGTGGATTCCATCGCCAAACGATTTCTTGGCAGCTACAGGGTTAGATTGTTGAGCAGGGGTAGTATTAACATGAAAGTTGTTCTCAGGAGGATGAACAGCCAGATGAGAGGAAGGACAAATATCAAGGATATCATCTAGATTACCATCAGAGGTATCCAATGGCAAGGGCGTCGAGTCAGTAGTAGAGTCTAGATCAAATAGACAGGTAGGTTGAGCCTTATCCATCGTGGACTCAGTTACATACAAAGTATATGGTTTATCATCAACTAAGATCTGAAGACTCGACTCTATCTTAGTGCATAGAGGGATCTGGACTACTATATGGACTGCCTCTAGATTTTGTTTAGACAGAGTTAAATCTGAGATGCACACCATACTACCCAACCTATTACCAATTGCCGATAGTGAGGTCTGAGACCACACTTGGAGGGGTAGACCATAAATACTTAGGTAACAGGTGCGACTAGTAGCTGGAACTTGAGGAGTCCAAGGGGAGGTGTTTTTGACCCAATTAGCTAACTAGTCACGATCATTCAACAATAGGTTATAGAGATCTAGGGGTTCCTCTTCCCATAACAGAACTGCCCCTGGACTGATAGGACCAGCTACCACATTAAGGTAACCGGCTGACTTCAGACCTTTCTGAAGATCACGACAAGTTGAGTGTAGATTTAGCTTGGCTACATGGCTGCGATTGAGCCATGTGTTAAGGACTGTGCTCGAGCTTAAAGACAGAGGTTTCACTAGGCTAGGTTCAGTACGAGATGACGAGCCACCCACCATCACAGAAGGCACCAGTGGCTTCTTCAGAGGAACTAGGGATGTAGTTACTTTGGGAGTAACTACTTCGGTAGTTGGACGAGCCTTAGGGTACCTAGCAATGTTATCCTGAAGGCGATACGAGCCAATCCAAGTATTGTTGAGCTTAAACAAGAGAAGCTCAACATCATCAACATTAACGAAATCGACGAATCCAAAAGGGAGACCTCTAACAATGAGCTTACGAGCAATATATAAGGTTTTAATAGTGCCTTGGGATTTGAAAGCTCCTTGTAAACAGAAAGGATCACAACCTTTAGGAAAGTTCAAGATATAACAACATAGGACGTTCGGGAGACGAGCTTTGGAAGGCTTAGCAGGTGGAACATATTCACCCAACCTATCAAGGACAGAACGAGGGTTTTGAGAAGGAATGGTATCAGGAAAACGTCGGGAGGGAAACATTGGAGCTTTGCCAGCTTTGATGGCAGCTCGCCTCATCAGTTTCAGCTGATTAGGAGGAATCGACCAAGGATAAGGGTTCATCATACCGGAAGAGTGCAACAGGCTATTAAACAGGGTATGTGAAGTTGGAAGGCAGAAGCGGGTCTATGTGGAAGCTCCCCGGGCGCGAAAGCGTCCCCGGGGAGAGGGAGTGAGCAAGAGCTCAGTCAGGCCACTACGGAGAACCGATTGACGGAGGAGGAAGGGCTACAGTAGCATGGAATCGATCCGTACGGAGAGGATGTATGAACAGTGACGAAGAACATCCGCGACATCACGATTCCACACGAGATATATGCGTAAATGATTTCCCTCGTCGCGTTTTAAACTCATAATGTCTTTGGGAGATTTTTTAAAATGGAATCAAGATCTGTAATATGTTATTGCATGGTTTACGCTTATGCTATATATCTCTGTTTTGTGAAAAAACTTTGTGTGATGTTGAAAAGGGATGAAAGAAGATAATAATTCCTAATGAAGTTATCGGTTATTTGATTTTTGGAGAGTTGGTATATGAGCATCATTGGTTTCTAGAGAATTTTTCCACTTTGTCACTGCAGTTTGGAAGTAGAGCTGTAAGACGATTTTTTGCTATCCTCGTGCAATCTCTACGAACATAGTAAACACACCGTGTAGGATAACTGTTAATTTGAGGTTATATTGATAAATTACTAATTTAATAAATGGCGTGATGATGCTTTTTTTTTGGTAGGTAAGTGTTTGAATTAAAAATGGCCAAATGGCCAAATGGCCAAGTTACAAATACAATTAAATTTTGGGCTAGGCCCAGCAAATACTAGTGTAGATTAAAAAATAGATCCAGGCATTTCCTCAAGAGTCTGAGTTGGGCACTAAAGGCACAACCTGATTTCTAGCCCGATCACTTGGGCCCAATCATTGGTCAAAATTGCATCAAGAAGACAAATCTTTTCGGACAACGCGACATGACAGATGTATTTGTCCCATCTCTTCTTCGGACAATGAGACGGCAGTCACCGACGCATTGGCAGTGTGCCGGTGCGTGAGAGGTGTGTCGGCGTGTGGGAGGTGGGTTTCTTCAGTCTGCCCAAAAAGGACACCCACTGCAAATTTGTTCCTTGTTCGACGGCGAGTGTAGGATTGATTTTCCCTTCGGCCGCGGGATTTAGAAGAAGAGTCACCAAAGGGTCTGGTTACTGGACAGAAAGTGGGGACGCCATACACGGCCAAAGAACAACCTGGAACAGTGCGGGAACATTGTGTTGAGAGCGTAAACGGGTCTCGAGCGGCCACAGTCATGGAAGGGAAAGAATGCTCTGCAAGAACGAATGCGGATGGCCAGGCTTATGGAAGATCTGAGATTTGCGTGGGGGGTCAGCAGCCACTGGAGACGATGGTGGCGCAGCAAAGGAGAAGGCTGGCACAGGGGCGGCACATATGGAGGTGAATAGTTGGTAGACACTAGAAAATGGCTAGATCCGGCCGTTCCCGGCCACGACATTGGCTTCCGTCGAGATCCACGACAGAGGACCCGGCACAGAACATCGAGGGACAATGGGGGTTGGAGGAGGCGTGGGGCACGACGGAGAGGCGCCGTGGAGGACGTCGGAGGGGCGTGGACACACCCCTCCGACCAGTCGTCGGAAGTTATAGAAAAGTTGCCTCTCTCTCTAACTTCTCGATGTGCTTGCAAATGCCAAAATGATGTATGACGTTACAGAATTATACTATATTTAAGCTACGTCACCAAACGCTAGATTCGGAATCCCAAGTTTTTGCAATAATCTCACACACATAACAAATGTGTTGGAAGTTTTTGAATACGACACAAATCATGTTATTATACTTTTGTCGGAATTATTCTAATCCAATACTGAAAGGTCTACATATTTTCTACTTTTTCTCTAACAAATTTTCTTCCAAATAGTTATTTTTATGACTCCGGTCGATGTATACATTACAAATGAAGCTGGAAGAGTTATCATTGATAATTCTTTTAACTTTGTGCTAATAATGGATTAGAGCAAAATGGCTCTATTAAATTCCAGTGTTTATATTGGTGAAATTGTTGGAACTCAATACATCAAATGATGCAATGTCTATTGGGTTGCAACGGAAACAGTCTCTTTGTATAATTATCCAGGATAATGCTCCGTACATCTGACCCCTCAGGCCCTAACTTAGTTGGGAATATATTGGGCACCAAGGGCGGAGCCAGAAAATTATATGAGGGGGGCTAAATTGTTTTGGTCTAAACAGAGTAAGTCAAGTCAGGGTGAACGTGATACAGTCAAGTATGCACTTTTAGATGTTGCGGTAGGAACATGAAGAGTAAAAACAATTTTTTGATAAAAAAAAAATATTATTTCAACAACAATTTTATTAATATGTTGTTTTAAACAACAATTGTAATACTCATTATATATAACATATTATTTCAAAAAATAAGCCTTGACATTAGTTAAAATTTAAATTTTATTTTCTCATTTTATTTTTTATTTCTTAGTTGACCAACAATTCAGCAAAATATTAAGTTGTTAAAATAATTATATTAAAGAATTATAAAAAAATATTAAAAAACTATCCAAGGTATGAAATAAAGATCAACAAGGACTTTAAAATTTACATTAGTGCTTTGTTGTCTAGTGGTTTGTTCAAAGCACGAAGTAGGGATCAAATCCAAAACCTACTTTTTGCTTGAAAGTTTTAGAAAAAGAATTGAAAAGGATGAGAAGCCCTCAACACGTGAGAAAAAGTGTTTCTTACCAGCTCATCTAGATTCATTTCATTTCAAAATTACTACAATTACAATATTTTAAGGGGACCAAAATAAAAAAATAAAATTTTTCACACTTAAAATTATATTTGTATAAATTTTTGGGGGATCATGCCCCCTGGACCCCCTTGGCCTGCCTCTGTTGGGTACGTTGTGTGTGTGCTGTATTGTTTATGATTCCAGTCGAGATGGAGTTTAAGATAGATGTAAAAATTGTAAATCATTCTCTTATATCCTGAAAACGCTGAAAATTCTTTATTTTTTTAATAAAAAGTTTCACTTATAAAAAAACAGTTCTTTCACGACGGATAAAAATAAAATATAGTCATTCATGTGGAAATGGACTGCTTTCTTCTCTCTAAAAGAACACTCCTAAATTCAAGATTTATAAAAGAATGGAAATCTCAGCCTATATTTATTATACAAAAATGATTTTGATTTTTTTTCTTTATAGGTAATTATAGGAGGATTTACACTCTGAAACTAAGGGACTTAAACACGTTTACCAGACCAAGGACCATGAATTAAATTCTTTGATTCGAAGTTGTAACTTTATCTCCGGTTATGCACATATGTAGTAGTCACCCGCATTTTGTTTTGATAAGTAGTCACAAGCATATGTAAGTACCAAATCAGTAATTTCAATAATTTTCCACATAACACGAGCTACTTTGTTGGGATAGGGTAGGGAAGTGCTGTGTTAGAGTTAAATATTTCATTTCAATTAGAAATAAAAATATAATCAAACTTATAAGAAAATATGGTGCAACAATCAATAATTTTTTGGTTAAGAGTACTGGTATTGACCGATATAAAAAATATATGAAATATTCTAAGTTAACCACATTATATTCATAAGTAATAACTATACTCGCATTGCATTGTTGATATCTGCAAATATGGTCCAAAGCCAATTCCCATCCCAAATTATCTTAGAACATCAATAGGTTCTTATCATACCATTAGGGGTGCTTATTCGATTCTTCGGTGTCGGTTATGGTCGAACCGAACATCATACCAAGGGGTGCTTATTCGATTATTCGGTGTCGGTTATGGTAATAACCATAACCGAACAGAAAAATCAAAAAAATTTATTTTCGGTTATGAAAAAAAAATAATCGAACCGAATAACCAAAAATTTTCAGTTTTTTCGGTTCGGTTTTTCGATTAACCGAACTTTGTATCTTTTTAAAAAATAGGTTTTAGGTTGTAGGGTTAAATTTTTTTATTTTCTAATTTTTTTTAGGGTATTAAGGTTTATTTATGGGTTGGAATATAAAATTTATATTTATATAACTTATTCACTTATAAAATTTTAAAACATATAAAATTTTGAAACTCATATCATATAACTTAAAAATAACTTATAAATTCATATAACCTAAAAATAACTTAAAAAC
>JAOWBN010191722.1:0-15662 GCA_028565015.1 Pinguicula moranensis | reverse complement strand
AAAAAAGTAGAAGTAGAAGGAGAAGTGGAGTTTTAAAACACTGATTTTGAAATTAGCTGGAAAAAAAAGGAGAATGGAAAAATTAATCTAAAAAATAAGAGGTACAGAACAGGCCCTAAGTGCATCAGCAGGACTACTGGACAGGGGCATTACCCAAAGCACATAATCCACGCATGCTATCCGCCAGAATAATGGAATCAAGAAATTCTTCTATCAGGCATAAATCTAAACAATAGTGCAAACACACAAGGAACTTGGGTTCAAAACAAGCTTAGAGGGATCAACTGGAACCTCTTTTCAAAACAATAGTGCAAACACACAAGAAACACAAATTCCCAAGTTTCCAACCTTCAAATAGTTTGGAACCTCTTTTCAACACGTTGGCAATCTATTCATTAAGGAAATGACGTATAAAAGGCAACCTTGGACCATCCAGCCTGTGAAACTGAAAAAAGGAGGTATACCAAATTATTAATTATGAACAAATAGAGTACAGCATAGACATTCAATTGATTATTGAACCAGTAGGGATGGAAGTGGAAGACAGAAAATGAACAAAAAAAAAATTGCAGCTTCAATAACAGATAATTCATTATAAATGATGTAATGTTTTTTCCTTTACAAAGAGAGGTCTTTAATGATCAAGCAATACCACATCAAACACAGTATCAAAACAAACAAAATTAAATATGAAGCAGTGTCAGAGAGAATTCACTCTTAATTCAGCTACCAAAAACAATTGGCCATAAAAAGTATAGATTCCACAACTACCTTCAAAGACAAAATAGTTACAAGCTTAAGAGCTACACATTTAAAAAACATCACAAGTTATTGACTATCATCAACAAAGCAGACCAACTGAACAACCTGAGATCTTGGTAGTGAAAATTGAAAATCAGTTAACAATAAGTTGTTGCAATTATCCAAAAAAAAATGTTGTTATTGGGAAGTTACACAAAGACATAGAAAGGAGCCCTCACAATTCTCGGGAAATGCGAAAGCCACATCATGCACGTGGACATTTTAGAAAACACAAGAATGCCTCATTCAATTATAACTCAACTGGGAACAGCTCAAGAGAAAACGGAAAGGACATAAACGTGGCAAAATTTAAGTATGTTAAGGTAACTTTAAATTTCTTCAATAACAAACTATAACGATCCGACTTTCCTAATAAATTTATTGAAGAATCTGGCTATATATCCTTAAATAGCTTAATCAGTAACTCTACATACAAACCCGTGGCAGCATATTCAGAAGTAAGGAAAGAACTGATACACAGCTGTCAGAAGTAAAAATTCATTTAACAATTAACAGTGCACAGGGTACGGCAAAACTCCAAGAATTAACTTTGTGTGCAATACACCTCATCAAGATTCAAAAGGCCACGCTGCATTGCAGATCATTGCTGGTATACGGAAAAATGGATCACATGTGTATAAGTAGAACCTCAATAGGGTTCCATAACAGCAGCCAAATTAATATGCACTACTCTCAAGGAAAGATGCTGCTTTGCCAACCTAAAAACTGTCTGTTATTCAGATAGCTCTTGTACTAGATTATCCCATTCAAATTATTTCAACTTCAATGATGGTAGTGCATTTTTAAAGTTTTTTCCCAAAACCTAGGAGCATTCATCTCAAACCGTTAGCTCACCAATTACAATTTCTCACATTTTTCATAGACTCCACACGCACGGATGAAATCACAGCAAAAACAAATTTTCATTGAGCGGAATACACAGAAGACAGTAACCACCCCTATCACCCCCCTCTACACAATACACAAATTAAAAAGGAAATGTAAGATCAAAATTCACCATCCTTGACCTATAAGGACATGAATCTTCCTATGAAAAATGTATCAACGAAACATGCATGAAATAAGCACCAGGCAAAGGTGAAACAGGAATAAAAAAACTCCAACAAGACAGCTAGAAAAAATTTCAGAAACCCTAAGCCACACATTTGTTTCAAAACGCAGGCCGAATAAGTCTTTGCTACCAGAAATATGACAAAAAACAAGGTAAGAAACAAATAAATTGAACTCCAACACCGAAAAAGTTAAAATGGCATGAGTAAAGGGCTCACGACTGGAGAACCTAGGATCCGTGGAGCTGCGGAGCGCCGGATCTGAATTCACCAAAAAAACCCTAATAAGACAGGAGAACCAATGGAAGGCCGTGAGAAGTGCGTGTTTGTGTACGTGAGAGAGGAGGAGAGAAGAAGAAAATGCGAGGCAGGAGACTATTTTGTAAGAGAGCGAGAGCGAGAAAGAAAGAGAGTGGGGACTTGGTTGCTGACAACCTGTCGCCAGCCAATACCCCAACCCAACCCAAACTCAGTCCAGAAGAAAAACAAAAAGAAAATCATCATCATCATAAATCATAATAATAATGATTTATCGTGGTATACCTGGAAATAGTTTAATTTTCTCCCAATTTTTTGCTACGTAAATGAAATCCCCACGATAGCATAGCATTAATTATTTTCGGTAAATACCACAATAAACCAGTATTGTTTTAGGACTTAAGGGTTTTAAACGATAGCCATTGCTTTTATCAGATTATTTTACTTCGTTTTATTTGATATAAAGTCATTTTTATTAGATTTTATTATTTATTCTTTTACTCTAATTTTTTCAGTTTTTTTTTTATTTTTTTTAAAATACCATGGGACTCCAAGTTGATGGACTAGAATTAATTAAACCTAAATTAAATAATTATGATCAAAATTTCCTTAATTAAGAGACATATACTCAACTCAATGTACCCAGTATATTACCAACTAAGTTGAGGTCTCGGGGGTCAGATGTACGCGGTCTTACCCTTATAATTATACAAAGAGACCGTTTCCATTGCGACCCAATATGAATTGCGTCAAATATATTGAATTTCAGGAACTTCACTAAATAGAAGCACTGGAATTTAATAGAGTCATTTTGCTCTAGTCCATTATTAGCACAAAGCTAATAAAATTGTATGATTAAGAGACGTATGATTCCCTAAAGCCCTAAACCAATAATATTTTAGTGATCACGGGTTTGTGACTAATTTTCTAATTATATTTGAACTTAAGTTTTTTGTTTTTATCATAGGCAAGAAACACTAGTACATTTTTATCTTATGTGGTTTTAAATAGATGTATTTACACCTTGAGAGCCAAAAATGACTTTTTAGTACATAAAATCAAATCATAGATACATATATGAAGCGCATGTAGCGCAGACCGTGTAATGTGCTATTTTTTGAAAGCACGAATCATTTTTGCTTGTTTTAAACCTAGAAGGTTTTGTATAAAACTTAATTTCAAAACAACCGGTGGGGGATAGAGTAAAATATAAAATATAAAATATAAAATATCTTACTTCAAAGTGGAAATATATGATGACTAAAAAACTATTGGCGAAATAAATCTAATCAAATCTCCGGAGGCTTCAATCAGCATATCATTTGATGATCTACCAGGAAATCAAGAACAAAATAATTTTTACGAGGAGACACAAACTCAAAATTCTTTCATTACGATCTGAAGAAAAATCATGGAATCAACCCTGACGTTGTAGAAAGTAAAGAAAGGAATATCTTATTTCCAAAGTCAATTATCAATGCATGGGCATATCTTATTTCTTTGGGGCAACGACCGCGGATTTAGGTCCAAGATTTGTCTGATTCGTGTGGAGGAGTCGCTTTGCATGGACCCCATGAATTAGTCGGCCCCCATGTGGTTCCAGACACCATAGTTATCCCCCCAAAAAAAATTCTCAATGCATGATGAACAGAACAAACACCTTCCAGTTCAAGGAGCCTACTTCAAGATTACAACACAATATGAATATGGCAACAGAATTTACAGTGGCAAAAAAATAAAGGTTGCAGTTTTGCCTTGCAATACTAGCAAATGCCTGAGACTAGATGGCTTCAACTTCATAATTTTCAATGAATTTTGAGATCTAATCAAGGGAGATTTCAACAACTTCATCGAGGAATTCCATCAAACATCTATGATACTATCTGGATTGTGCTCGTCTTTCATTTCTCTTCACGCAAAAGGTTCAACACCAACAAAATCGGAAGACTACATGCCAATATCTTAATTGGCTCAACCTATAAAATCTTGTCTAAACTGCTTTTGATCATACTAAACAAGGTAATTCGATTATTCATCTTAGAAAAATTAGTTTGCTTTTATTAAAGGCAGATATATAGGTGAGACAGTTATGTGTGCAAACGAAGCGATTGACCTAACACTAAAAACAAGAAAATCTTCGTCTCTAATCTCTATTACTGATGAAGCTATATCTAGACTTAGTTTTTAGCTTTCTTGTGGATGGGGATTGATTTTAAGCTATGTTAAAACATTGATTTGGTATTGGAGATCCACATCTGGTTTCCAATTGGCATCACACTACTCAAACTCAGACTTCATTATCATTACTTGTGCAATTTTATTGGTTTCTTCCGATGAGATATTAAATGTGATATTGTTTATAGGGGAGATTCTCTCTATAGAATTGAATTTTACTTGTGCACTTCTACTGGTTTCTTCCTATGAGATGTTAAATATGATATTGTTTATAAGGGAGATTCCTCTATAGAATTTAATTTTATTTCGTGGTATTTTGAGAGATTAAATGGAGCATTGCAAATAGTATAGGTTCATTATGAATGCTTGACCTATTCCTAAAATGTCATGCTTATTTTGACACTTTGGATTTTTACTTGTGGTCTATTTTTATCATTCATAAACTTCATATAATATTTAAAAGTTCACAACCATCAACCATCAACCCCTTTGGGGCTCAACACCGCTTAGGGTCAGAACTGATTGGATGTGACAGTCCTACAGTGGGCCCCGCTAACACACACATTTCCTCTCTAGAAACTATCTTACAGGACAACTTTGTGGACATCACTGTCGCCCCCGTCACCATGTGGAGATAGAGGTGTGTACCACTAGTAAGAAAGATAACAAACTAAATGTCTATTTTTCATGAGTTAACTTTGATAATTTAGATGAGGCACAAGCACTCTCACTGGCTGCAAAATTCCCAACTTTTAATAGACCGACAAATGATAGTTGCAAATCCCACCTTGATCAAACAATGGCCTAATTAAGGCTCAAAGAACTTTTCAGGCACATCATCAGCTTTCCTATTATGGTATATGAGCACTTGATGCTAGTTGTGCGCTTAGACCCCTTGGAAAAGCTCTTATAGCCACTCCCTATACTCTTATTGCCTCATGCATCCTTGTGTTTTGTGATTTGTTGTTTTACATTGATTGCACACTCAAATATTATCCAACTTATATTATAATATGAAGTTACAACCAATTGGCTTGGTATTATTCCTTTTATATGTGTAGCTCGCATTCACCTTATAAGTTGACACACATGTGCATGTCTAGGTCTAATGTCACTTGGTTGGGTGGTGCCGACCTAGTATAGTGATTATACTAGGGGAGAAGGCAAGAGTATTGCAAGGAGGAAGAAGGGGGTGAAAAACCAAGATTACACCAAGAGAACTATCTCTAAGGTAAGGTAAATTTCATATAATAATTCAATGTGTGCATATAACTCACATGTCGGGTTATATAGCTTCATAACAACTCAAACAAACGGAAATGACTAGGCCTAAAAACAAGCAAACAAACCGAAATGTCATGGCCGAAAATGAAGAGGATTTGACCGAAACTCCAAGACCAAATTTTAGGCTTGAGACTAATAAGTCTTGACTTAAAGTTTAGCCAAGTTATGGAGTCAAAAACCACCCAACACGTGATTCCCTAAAATTGGCAATTATTTTAGTTATTTGACAACTAAAAACTAATTATGAAAAGACTCAAACAAACGGTCCACATAGATGACATGGACGAATCAAAGGGGACTTGACCAAATCATCTTCCATTTCTTCTTTGATCTTCCACCTCATGGTATGCTATTGCTATCAATGTACAATCAAACAAGTTAGCTTTATCTAGTTCGGATCGCTCGGGTGATCTTGCATCAGTCTCCCCGAGTTGGAGAGAACTCATTCTTGAGTTCATGGTGTTTTTATTCTCATAACAAGGACTCAAGTGCTTAACAATGAAGACATCAAAAAATTTCCTATGGCTAGTAAGACGTAATCTATAGGCATTGTCATTTATCCTCTCCAAGACCTCACAAGGGCCAAACTTCTGGTTCCTAAGCTTTTGTATTCACCATTAGGGAAACGATCATGGGTTAGCACGGCCCAAATGTAATCACCAACATAAAAAGAACCTTCCTTCGTTGAGTAACAACTTTTATTTTGTATTTGTCATTGTTTTTCATTATGGTTTGCCTTACATGGTCATGCATGCCACAAAGGTGATCAACAATATCTTCAGCTTTAGGGCTATAGCGTCCCACACAAGGAATGGAAGCCAAGTCGAGGACACCTGATGAATTCTATCCATACACCACTTCAAAGGGACTCAGACCCGAGGTCCTATTCTTGGACTAGTTCTATGTAAACTCAGCTTGTGGTAGCACCATATCCCACTGCTTTGGTTTGGTATCTACCAAATTTCTCAATAAATTTCCCGATCCTCTATTGACTACTTTAGTTTGACAATTAGTTTGGGGGTGTAGGCACTGCTGAAATTGAGATTTGTCCCAATCTTTCCCCACTGAATTCTCCAAAAGAGGTTAATGAACTTGGTGTTTTGGTCAAAGGTGATAGACTTAGGCATACCGTGCAAGCGAGAAACCTCTTTTAAGTGGTGGGCGATCCAAATTGCATCCATTGTTTCCTACATGCAACAAAGTGTGTCATCTTGTAGAACCTGTCAACCACAATAAGAATAGAATCTGCAACCCGTTGAGCATGATGTAAACCCAAAACAAAGTCCATAGTTACATCAAGCTATGGTGCTTCGGGTGTAGTCAAGGGGGTGTAAAATCATGCATTTGTAAGGCCCCCTTGAACCGTTGGCTAATGAAGCATCTTTTCACAAACTTGGCCACATCGGTACTCATCTTTGGCCAGTAGTAGTTGGCTGAAATTAGTGCGAAAGTTTTGTCCCTTCCAAAGTGTCCTTCATTATGAAGTTCACTCACAATGTATTATCTCCACGAGCAATCTAATACACACAATTGCAAACCACGAAACAAATAGCCATCAAGCAATATGTAATCAAAATGGTGTCCATGAGATACCTCTCGAAAGATTCTTCAAATCCAGCAACCTTGGCACTCAAAGTGGTAAGGAGGATGATCCTTCGGCTCAAGGCATTAGCAGCTCGGTTTAGGCTCCCATATTGGTGCCTCAAGGAGAAGGTGAACTCCTGCGAATAAGTCACCCACTTGGCATGCCTTCTATTCAACTTTTACTAGCCATTGATGTACTTCAGCGCCTCATAGTCCATGAGAAGGATGAAAGTCTTTCACACTTAGTAATACCTCTAATGCTTCAAAGTTTGGATGATGGCATAGAACTCCGCATCACAAATTAAGTAGTTCTTTTTGGATCCTAAAGTTCTCATTGAAAAAAGCAATCGGGCGTCCATCTTGGCTCAACACTCCACCAATGCCAACTCTGAATTCATCACAATTACCTTGAATACATAAAGTCAGGAAAGGCTAAAACAGGTGCCTCGGTCATCTTTTGCTTCACCACATAAAAGCTAGTCTCGGTCTCTTCAATCCAAATAAACTCTTGACCCTTCTTCAATCACTTGGTGATAGAAGCAATCAAGGAGCTGAAATCCTTGATCCACGGTAAAAAGGATGCAAATCCATGAAAGTTCCTCACATCATGAATGCTTTTGGGGCTAGGCCACTCCACAATAACATCTACTTTTGATTGATCTGCGTGCACACCATTAGTAGATACCACAAATCAAAAAAGAAACAGAATAATGAAAAAGGTGTATTTCTTATGATTTACAAATAAGATATCCTTTCTCATAGTTTATTGTCCATTGCAAATGGAGCTGGAAGAGTCATCATTGACAATTCTTTTAGCTTTGTGCTAGTAATGGACTAGAGCAAAATGATTCTATTAAATTCCAGTGCTTCTATTTAGTAAAGTTACTGGAATTCAATCGATCAAATGACGCAATACATATTGGGTCGCAACAGAAATGGCCTCTTTGTATAATTACAAGGGTAAGGCCGCGTACATCTGACCCCCCAGACCCCAACTTAATTGAGAACATACTGGGTACGTTGTTGTTGTTGTTATTGTTGTTGTTGCCTATGTGTGAACTTTTATTAGCTGGAAAAGCTAGCAAGAAACCTTTCGATAAGGCTTCTAGAGCTACAAATCCCATGGATTAAATCCATTCTGACATTTGCGAACCCATGAATGTGAAAGCACATGATGGAGCTTCTTACTTCATCACCTTCATAGATGATTACCCGCATCTTAGACACATGTATCTGTTGTCTCATCGTTATGAAGCACTTGATGTGTTCAAATGCTATGTAGCAGTTGTAGAAAAAAATTGGACCGAAAAGTTAAAGATTTTTCGTACCGACTTTGGTTGCGAATACTTTTCTGATATGTTCAAAGGGTATTGTGATGAAAAGGGCATAATAAGGCAACTTACAATTCCTTATGCTCCACTGCAAAATGGTGTTACGTAACATAGGAATCGCACCATGCTTGACATGGTTAGGCCAATGATGGCGCAAGCCAACCTACCTATTCACTTTTGGGGAGATGCGTTGCTCACGGCAACATACATCCTAAATAGAGTACCAAGTAAGAGTCTGTCCACCACTCCATATGAGTTATGGAATGGAAGAAAGTCTATCCTGTACCATATGCGACCATGGGATTCGGCGGGCAATATGCACAACCCAACCCACCAATGTGGCAAACTTGGTCTACAAGCAACCAAGAGGGTCTTCATTCAATACCCCAAGCATTCCAAAGGATATGTAATGTTCGGTGAACACCCGAATGGGGGCATGACTGAAATAGACAGTCGAAATATCAAATTTCTTGAAGATTAGCTCTCAACTATCGGTGAAATAAAATATGACAATCAGTTGTATGGGTTGCAACGAGACTTCTCACTACCTCTTTGTGAGAGGGATAGCATGTTTCAACAATTCACCTAGGATAGTGCAATCGCACCTATTCGAGGGGGAAACTTGCCAAACAATGAGGATCAACATGGAAGAGCGTAACTGTCTACAAGCGCTTTGTTATGACTCTGGAGCTCCATGAAGTGCATGTAAGGTACACGCTAAGACATGTTTCCCTGATTCAGGCACATCCGATTGATCTGGAGTAGGTGGATCTCATCTAGTATAGGTGGAGCTCACTGCAGTAGCTCACAGCAGCTTCTCTAACAAGGACATGAGGTTCAGTTATTCTTTTGAACTGTGAGCAAGAAACATATTTAGGAAGTTGCAAGACAAGGCTCTATCTTTTTATTGTCCCCATGTTGGTATTTCTTAAGAAAGGGTCTACTTACCGAGGACAATGCATTTGGAACACGGTTCAAGTGCATCATCTACACATTCCTATTTTTAATGCACTTTATAGTTATCTTTTTCACTGCATGGTGGTACAGGTTAGGAGGAAGGTCGGGAACAGTGGCTACTTTATTCAATTATTGTCAGGAGACATTCTGTTGCAACACTAAACAAGGGAGGTGACAAAAAAATCACATGGCTACGATGCTATAAGGTAAACAGGCCGAGCCTTGCTATCTACTACAGTAAAGACACCTGGAGTCATATGGCGGTCTACATAGCTGATGGTTGAGATCAATGCTTAAATATCCCCTAAGTCTTTTCTTAGAGGAAGTTTACAGCAATCTCATCGACCTATGCTATAAGTTACACAGGCAGAGCTGGGTCTTTAGCAAGGTAATGACACATGTAGTCATTTTTTTTATGGTAGCCTGCATAGCTGAGAGTCAAAGATCAATTTTGCTCACCTTTGGCTCTTTCCCCATCATCCACAAGAAGGAATCATGATCTATGTATTTAGCACTTGATGTGTTTAATGGGCTTTAGACCCTAGTCTTCAGACTCAGACTATAGACTACATCTTCTCTTTTTTCCTTTTTATTTTCTTACCCCTTTTGGTAAGAAAATGTAACTACTCTTTTTATTCAATGAATTTTCGTCTTATCATAAAAACATGAAAAAGACATAAGTCCTCAACTTTTCATACCTATGAACGAGATTAGTTCTTAAAACCTAGACCATGATGATGTGATTATATGCCCCACAAACTAGAGGGTTAGTGGGAATGACCCTTCTCACACCATCAGCCCTACGAGCCAAAGGGCCAGTAGGAGTAGATCCTCAATCGGACAAGTACAAGATCTTGAACTCTGAAGTAGTAAACGCGGAAGAATTCCTCGACAATACTTTCAGATCGAGAAAAATGTATTCTTATGTGCTCTTTTGGAAATAGAAGATCTCACCTCTTATAACGAGCCTATGGACTCACCCGATAGAGAAAAATGGTTAAGTGTCATGAGGTATGAGATGGACTCAATGCATAAAAATGAAATATGGAGAACTTGTTGATCACCTACATCGCCGAAAACCGATTGGATGCAAGTGCATATTCAAGGTTAAATACGGTGCGGATGGATCAATCAATAATTTCAAAGATTGACTCATGGTGAAAGGTTTCACCCAAGTCGAGGGTGTGGACTATGAAGAGATATTTTTTTTGTGTGGTAAGAATTGCCTCTATTCGCCTACTTTTGGCCTTGGTTGCCCATTTGGATCTTGAGTTATTCCAAATGGGCGTAAAGATTGTCTTCCTCAATGGAACAATTGACGAAGAGATCTACATGGATCAACCTATTGGGTTCGTCTCAGTAGATTAAGATGATAAAGTGTGCTATCTTAAAAGAACCATATATAGTTTTAAACAGTCTTCCAGATTGTGTACTTCAAATTGCATGAAGCCATTACTTCGTTTGGCTCTATCATGATAGATGAAGACCACTTGTGTATGTTCGAAAGATAAAGCAATGAATCATGTTTCTTTCCTTGTATGTCGATGATATACTACTGGCTGAAAACAATATGGAAATAATCGACGCTACTAAGTAGTGGCTATCTTCCGTCTTCGATCTGAAAGATATGGGTGAGACTAGATAGATTCTAGGTGTGGAGATCACCATAACTCATCCTAAGAAGCTGTTTTATCTGTCCCAACAAGCATACATACATAAAATCTTAGAGCGGTTAAGGGTGCATTACTCCAAGCCCATTGACATCCCTGCTGATAAGGGTCTGGTGCTAAGCCTCGATCAAAGTCCGAGAACAGATCAAGAATAGGAACAAATGAGCATTTTTCCCTATGTTAATGCCATATGGAGCCTAATGTACGCCATGTTACATACATGGTCAGACATCTGCTTCGCGGTTGGTTTGGTGAGCCGTTACCAAAGCAACTCGGGGCCTGCTCATTGGCAAGCAGTTGGATCTTTCATTTCTTTCATGGAACGACTGATCTAGTCCTATGTTATCAAGGGGGATACCTAGAGTTAAAAGGTTTTACGGATGCTAAGAGGTGATTTGGATAATCTAAGTCAACATCTAGATATGCCTTCATCCTTGATAGAGAAGTCATATCTTGGTGCAGCAAAAAGTAGATTGCATCACTTTATCGACTGTGCAAGCATAATATGTCGCATGCGGCGTAGCGGTGCAAGAGTCACTCTGGCTTAAGAGTTTTCTACAGTACCTCGATCTGACTCTGAGGCCTAATGATCCTGTAGAAATAAACTGCGACAATACTGCAACAATTCAGTTTGCTAAGGATCTCCAAAGAAAGACAAAGCACATCTGAAGACGTTACCACTTTGTTCGAGATGCTTTAAACAAAGGAGATATCACTATCAAATATATTTCTACCGACAAGATGATCATTGATCCAATGACCAAACCTATTCCTATAGATATGTTTAGAACTCATATCATAAGTCTAGGATTACGTGGGGTATGATAATATCTTGTAATGATAAGGACATATTTTTGTAACTTTTGATTATTAAATGAAATTGGTGTTTTCTTTTCATCGAGCTTTTTTTGGTGTATGCAATCAATTGATTAGGCACAAAAAATGTCACAAGACTTTGTGATTGGCCCTATCACACCGGTAATCGCCCTTCTGCTTGGTCAGCATGAAGGATGAAATTAGTATATGTTCTGAACATTCACTTCATGATGTCTTAAATGAGATTCTAAGAGAATCAGATGTAAAATGTCTGGGTTTTCACATTAAAGCCTTAAGGCTGAATGTAGAGGATAAATAATGAGTGCATCTGTCCAATGCTACGATTCGCATGACATAAGTAAGTGGCATGCCCAAGTGAGTGAAAGTCATGCCATGACAAACATATCATACTGTGTGTGCCACAGAACGACCATTGTGAAAATGACAAAAGAATCCTTTAATAGTCATTGCGTAATCACACGGACATACGTTTGTCCACCTAGACATTACTAATTGACTTAGTGCTATGACTTGAAGTTGAGGCTTGATGATGGTACTTTAGTATGTCATACATGGTTTAGAATCCATACAGTCCAGCGGACCATGCTAGGAAAGTAGTTGAGTCAATATGGATGGTCATCAGTGTCTAAGGAACAAGTTGTCTAATTTCACCATATTTGTCATGACGGTTACATTAAGTATGTAATCAAATATTGTATAGTTTAAAGGGATGATTAAATATCGGTGATGCGAAGACGATTTGGGATACCTTTTACTTTGAAAGTATCATGTTAGTTAGATGACAACTTAATATGACACTACTAGTTACTTTTTGATCGCACGACTCACTTCTCGTATGAAACGTTGGGATATTCAAAATTGTATTTTGTAGTACGATTTATGTAGTACAAAATAAGTTTTTATCTAATTAAATTAATTAGAGTAATTATTTATTAATTACCTAATATTAAGAATACTAATTAGGGTATGATTCTGCCATCTTAATTAGGGTTGGATTCTGCCTCCCCTCCCATATAAGTGGCGCAGTAGACGCCTAGTTTTACATACCAATACACACTTTTCATGTGTTGAGAACCTAGATTAAATGCAGTGTTCTCTCGAATTATTGTAGCATCATCTCCGGTTGAGAGATTTGAGTTTGTGGATTATATGGGGACTCTGGTAACCTCTCTGGTTCATGTTTGTAGCATAATCAACCGAAAGATTATGATTCTATCACGCTTCCGCACCAATAGAGATAATAACTCTATTCGAATCTACATAAATCAAGCATCAATGAGTTGGATTGATTGGAATAGTTTCCGGCGCCGGCCCCTACTCCACCAATTTATTGTCAAAGAATAAAAAATGGACCCAACAGAATTACAACACAATTATTAAGAATTAAAAAGGATCCAAATGAGTGATAAATGAACGCAAATGCATAGAGGAAAAACATTTTATGTCACAGTCTAATGTAACTTGGGAAACAAAATATTTGGAAATATAGAAAGTTTGATATTGAAAGGGAAAAAAAATAAAGAGTGAGAAATAAATTTGACTGACAAATATCAGTGTAATGTATAACAATCAACTCATTTTCGAGATATGATATAGGGCAAGAATGGTAGGCGCAAGAAACACAATAAACTATCATAGTCATTCATTCATGTTGGGCCCACCAATATAAACACATCAAAATCATCCATTTATGTGGATCCCAGCATTTTTTAAATTTATTGTGGCAACAATTCTTGCTCTATATCATTTCTCCTCATTTTCGTATCATAAAACGTGGAGGATGCAAATACAAAATTTTATACCAAAACTTGTTTATTTTATTTATGTTAACTTTTTTTCAGCGGGAGGGGTGACCGCCCCTACTCGTCTCCCAACTCTGACACTGCTCATAATCGACCTTCCTAGTGATAAGTGAGGAGCATATAAAAGTAAAGGACAATAAATCCTATACGGTATGATTATGAATAAAACCGTCCTATGAAAATAAATGATATTCCAGCTTAAAATTAGCCTCACTTTAGGCATTTGTCCCAATTTAATGTCGTAGATTATGTACAACTTTCGAGAGAATGTCTCCGTGAAGTCGGCTGGCTCATAAGATTTAAAGAATCCTAGCAGGGGAATTTATTAATTTAATTTGTTCGGTAAACTTATGATATTCCACACATGCTTCCACATGAAAAGGAGATAGGACAGGAGAATCCATCCAAAATCCAATCAATAATAAACCAACAAATCATCATTATCATAGGAGTATTATTAGAGGATTAAGTATAGTCCAATTATTCAATACTATCTACAAATGGAGATCACCTACAACAAAATTAATGGAGGATATTATATATTTCTCTCTCGAGACTCAAGAGAGAATGGTGTAACCAAGGGTGGAGATCGTTTTTCGTTTCAAATTAATTTAGACATTAAAAAATAATTTAGTGAAAATATGAAATTAGTTTATGGTAAATTGGACTACAACACAGCCCATGGTTGAGCATGAGATCGAATATTCCGATCGAGTTCCCATAAACTAACCAGCGATCATTGAATGAAATTTTTTTCCATGTTCAAACCAAACTCTAAAAATAGTTTACATTTCTTATATTCCTTTTTAAACATATATTATATTTATTCTATATAAGAATACTTTGTGCCAAATGTGGACTGGATCCGATATCAATCATCTGTGTTTGTCAATGTTTTGTTTTTTTTCATAAGAAATTTTATTATTAAAAAATTAAAAAATTAAAAAATTACAAGCAACATTACTCGCATTAACCCATTAGAATAAACGAACTTCTGTACCAATCAGTAAAATTGTAATTAACTGCGTTTCTCTGCAACTTTACTATTGCCCAGCTCTGTAATTGAATTTCTTCAGGGATTTGGTCCTGTGATTTTCCTCCAGAAGATTACTTTATTCATGTAAAGCCAAATTCTCCAGTTTGTTAGCATCCATATCATTTTCCAGAGTCTTTTGTGTCGGTTTTTTTTTTGTCAGTGATGTAAATCAAATAAACCTATTTATTCACGATGATTTTACATTTGTTATAATTATAAATGACTCATTTTGATACTTTTATTAGTAATATGGCATAATTTTTATTTAAGTTGTGTTATGATTTTTTTTTGTAGGAAAATATATTAAAGGAAAGAGATTTGGGGCCTAGCATTCTCTATACGCAAGCCCATCCATTTAAATTAAATCCCAAGGCCCAAATAAATATATGAAGACTTTCATTTATTGGATAAAAAAATGGGCACAAGAAATCAAAAGAAAAAAAAGCTTAGGAGAAGATATAAGAGCCCTACTTTGACGGGAAGAGGGGGAAAAAAGACATAAAGGCAGAAAGAAGAAAGGAGAGTTCCAGCAGTAGGTTTTTTGAGAGAGTGAGTTTTTGGAAGAAGGAAAAAGACACAAAAAAGAGAACGTGAAGAAGGAGAAAAAACACGTGGAGGAGAGAAGAGAAGAAAAGAAGAAAAGAAGGAGAAAAAGAAAAAGAAAAAGAAAAAAAAAGTTGCTGGATTTAATGTTTCGATTTGGAATTTTCACCACCAAGAAAGTTAGGATTGGATTGCTTGTTTAGTGGAGTTTTCTAAATTCTTTAGTTTTAATTTATATTTTTAATGTTTAAATTCATGTGGTATTATTCCAAATTAAATATGCATAGCTAATTTATTTCTGTACTCCTAAGTTG
>JAOWBN010191712.1:0-15663 GCA_028565015.1 Pinguicula moranensis | reverse complement strand
GGGGTGGGGAATGGGGGGTACATGCCCACCTCGAAGGGAATTGTGGCTTACACGATTTCATTCTCCTCGTGCATGTGTATTGAGGTCGGGGGTAGAATCTTTGAGGTTTAACTGATCTTTGAGGTATCCTGGGTACTTAGTGGATTTTCCTCCTCTAAGAAGCCAAAGGATCGACTTACTTAATGGCATTTTACTAGGCTTTGCCCAACCTACATTAGTAGGATAGGCTATAGAGAAATCGAGGATTTGAGTGAACTCCCCTGGTCTATCCCACCGTTGGATAAAACTCGTTTGGTGGATAGAGAGACTTTGCCGGCTAAAAACGCACCAGCACGAGAGCACACTTACCAATACCCAACAAGGGATTCAAAAGTTTGCTTGAATTGATTCACATGAATTTTAACGAAGATTCAAATATTCTCTCTCTACAAGCGGTAAGTTTAATAGTCTTTTGTTTGGGTGTCAATGTTAGGGGTAGAGCTATTCAAAATAAACTGGCAGTTCACTGAGCCGGACTGGAACCAGACCATCGATTCAATGAACTGGTGGTTCACTGATGCTCTAGTTCCAGTTAATCGACAGTCGCAGTCCTAATCAGGTTCAAGATTTTTTGGAACTGAAACCGGCAGTTAAAATGACCGGGGAAAAACAATGAAAAATGGTGGTTAACCGGGCAGTTAACTATTAAAACAATGCAAAAAAAAAGTCGCTTGAACATTGGTTAACCGCCATTTGTATTTGTTAAAAATAATTTAACCGGCAAATCCAACAGTCGAAATTTCAAAAAAATATTTTGTTTTGTTTTGTTTTCTCACTTGTATAAATACCACCACCACCACCCCTCTATTTCATTTATACCAATTTCCATTCTTATTCATCTATTCTTCTCCTATTATCTATCTCAATCTTGAATTCTTGTGCATTTTATTTACAAAAACAATTGCAATTTTATCTCCATTTCGATATTCTACTGAAAAAAAATGTGAAAAAATATTATTCCTTCTTCTTCATCCCAACAACCTCATGATGATTTCAACGACATTCTTCTTTGTATTGATGATATTAATTAAATTTGTTTTAATTTGAAAGAATCGCAAGAAATACCAACGTTGGAACTCTACTTGCGTTCAAATATTTATTGTGTATTTTTGTTAATAATAGATTCACAAATATATTTTACATCAAACCCATTAGAATAAGCGCAAAAAACTTTTAGAATTATTAAAGTATTTAATGATTAAACAAAACTATTATCATATACAAACACACTTCACACCTTATTGTTCCAATTTTTGTTAGTGTCGGAGAAATTTTTAGATGTTTTGAAGTTAAAACCAATTTATGTGGTTGTTTAGAGGCTATTAAAGAAAAATGGTGTAAATGTCTTCTTAACATACCCTAAATAATCTTATTGCCACTGTTTTATACCCACAAATTAAATTAGACGTTTAAAAAAATCTTCAGACGACTATTATGTTAGATTTTTCGACGATGATGATTTTCCCTTTGTCGATTATTGGACTATAATTAGAGAAATAACTAGTTTATTAAATGAGTTGTATTCGGAATATCAAACACGTTTAGGTATTAGTGATTGTTGTTCTAGTGGAGCAATACTAGGATGAATGGGGAATATAAAAAATCAAATATCTAAACAGCCTTGGTCTTCATCACGTTCCACCTTCGTGGAACTTGATTCATATCTAACAACTTTCTTTGAGATTTCTCAAACAAGTAATGATGATAAATAGTACCATATCACCCGTGGCTATATCAAAAAGGGAGTATGAGGATAAGGCAAAGTAACCAGACCATCCACAAATATTATTTAGGTAATCCTCCTGGGATCTCCTCTCTTCCAAATGATTCTTCTTTGGCAATTTTTTGGGTGGCTTGTATGGAATCCACGTTCATCCCTCTTCTGGCGCTCTTTCGGGTTCTCGTAGAGACTTTTCCCATAAATCCTCAATGATTATGTTGATGTCTGAGGCAGGGGATATTTGGCGACCGTTGTTCCATGTGGGTTGCCTCTAGACATATTGCACTAAGCAAAGGATTTTGAGGTGGTTTATTCCTTCGCCCCTGGTTAGAAAGTCTTGTCTAGGTGTAGCTACGCGCGTGGACACTATGCACTCGAGGATTTTTCATAACCGACGCCTGCAAATTCCCAAGTCGGATAAGTATTTCAATCTCATGTTTTAGTTTTTCACATTTGTCTGTATTGTATCTGGTATCCTTGTGGTACCGACAATAGAGTTGCTCATCAGTCCTTTATTGTCCCGCGGGAGTTTGTGGTTTGGTAAAGTCTTAGTCACCTTGGCTATCCTGAATATCTCTCCTCGGTGCGCCTTCAGAGGGGTGAAGGTAGTGTATTATGGCCTACTTGCAAAATTGGAAAAAATCCAGAGTGGCCTTGTAGTTGGTCGGTTCCTGGAGTCGACATCCCTCTCTGGTGGAACAACCTTTTTAATTGGGAGAGCACTCTTTCCTAATAAGGCTTTGTGGTGTCTTTTCTTTTGCAGGCTCAGATCTTCTGTATTCATGTATTTTTCCTCAAACTCATCCAGCTCACCATGAGTTGTGGGGAAACGTGAGGCTAAGTCATTGACCATGGTGTTGGGTTGAAGGCAATGTAACAAGATCTGAACCTTCATGAAGATGGTGAGTTTGGGGAGGTTCACGCATTTGGCATTAAAACCACGAAGTCAACCATCAATTTTCCCTCGTAATTGGCCATTTCCATGAGATGAATAATATTACGGAATTTTATCTTCTTACTTGAAAATGCTGCTCGAATCTTTTGGAGAATAGGTCTCACCCTTTTATACAGTCGGGTGGTAGAGACATGTACAACTTTTGGTCCTTGTTCACGAAAGTTAGGGAGAATACACGGCAAGTGACAATTTTGAACACGCTCGTGATCTCCATTTGATTATGATATCTAGCAACATGAGCATGGGGTCTTAAATCCCATTATAGGTGGGCATTTTCTCCGATAGCTAATATTCGTTCTTAGTGGGAACCGCAACCTCTTATATGAATGGTGTGTTCTCCGAGGGCTCCAATTTTCTTTGGAGATAAAGGAAATATTCCTTTAATCCACACCATACACTCCCAGAGCGGATGAGTGGTACGACTAGCGGGCTATTATGTCATGTGGTGCAGGTGTGTGCAAATATGAGCTAGTGCACCCTAACGTTTATCTCCCAAAATTGCTTATCCCTTAAACTGGACAAGCCAGCCTATTTATAGAATTCACAATGGGTAAAATAGTCTTTTCCTTGAGATGTAGCAGGTAACTGTTATACAATCTTTGACAAGGACTATGATCTTGTTACAAACTTATGAAGAAGCTTCTAATGCTAATGAAGATTTGGATTTGAGGATGAATTCACAAGGAGGGAGGGAATGATGTAGATATCCAAATTCGTAAACGTATTTGGATTCTTGCATGGTCAAAACAAAGATGAGTAGCGTAGATGTCCAAACTCCCATACGCATTTGAATTCTTGCGTGGTCCAAATGAGTCCTATACAAGTTGGACGCTTCCGTCCCTAGGAGTCCTACCCAAGTTGTAATCCATTGTACCAAGGAGTCCTACCCAAGTTAGACTTTGTCATCCCAAGGTGTCCTACCAAAGTTTGACTCTGTTGTCCAGAGGATTCCTAGCACAAGTGGACTCTTCCAAAGGAGTCCTAGGCCGAGTGGTCTCTATTATCTTGAGTAGTCTTACCTCAGTTGTACTCTGCCATACCGAGGAGTACTACACAAGTTAGATTCTTCTATCATGAACAGTTCTACACAAGTCAAACTCTTCATCCACGAGGAGTCCTAATCCAAGAAGGCGTTTTGCACTTTCCTTTTAAATAATTTTAGAAATTATTTTAGTTTATAATTAGTTGGACTCTTAGTATTTTAAGTTGATTCAAATTAGTTTTCTTAGTGTTTTAATTCAGTTGGTGTCGTGTGGCCCTTGCCTATTGATAAGACGATTTTGTACCTAATAAATGCAAACTATTTGAGTCTGATTTGGCTCAATAGGCATGCTGGGACAATCTTTTTATACATGTTTTCCTTCCTTTTGCAGACACTAGTCATTTATTACTCTATAAAAGAAAAGGCAGAGAAACAACTTCAAAAGCAGATTTTTTGCCCCAATTATCAAAGATGTGACACCAATTCATGATCCCATTATTCTGCAAGGTGACATGTCACACCATACTTGGTAGGTGGACGAATGTACCCCTGCACTATTCTGGAAACTTTCACGGAAACCTGTTGAAATGGTATATAAGGAAAAAATCAACACAAAGAAAGGAGCAAAGCACGAGAACGAGATAGTTCAAGAACAAAGGGTTTCCAGTCACCATCTTGCAGCTCTGATCTGATTCTTTTTCTTGCCTTGTGATGAACTCAATATTGTTTTTGTAGACCGGATTGTGCCCTACGCATGAGCTAAACCTTCAAATCTAGCGGAACGATGTGACCCTTAAAGGATTTGGGAGATTATGGAATGTTTTTCATGTTTAGTTGTCTTTGTACTGTTTGAACTTGTTGTTCTTCACCCTCATCTATTTATGTCTGATCCACGTGAGTAGATTCATTAAGCGTAATGGGAGGTCGAGAGGCACGAGCTATGCTAGGCATAGCAAGGTCCACAATGGTTGCTATATCATGCGAATGCCTATAAGATCGGTGCTACCGTGTGCGGATCACTTGAGAGTAATGTCTCTGGTTTATTTGCAACAATGAGACTTCTTCAGAGACCCCTACCTATTAGCTCCCCCCAAAGAGGAAGAAGAAGAGGTGACTCATACACATCTTCATAATGTAAAGCTCTGCATCATATCACCTCTCATAACGGGTTCCTGGAAAATGTGGAGATAAAACTTGGACTGGATCAGGAATCCTTTTCTGGAGGGACAAATGACTCTCACCTAAAGTACTATCAGACATCTTTCCCCAGCTCTATAGATTCTCAACAAACCCTCTACTATATATTTCTGATGTAGGTAACTAAGAAGACAACAACTGGAGCTTGGACCTGCCTTGGAGAGGAAGATTGAGGAACAATGAGGAACAACAGCAGCTTGCACAACTCCAGGGCAGATCCCCTGTACAAAACGGCCAAGACACCTACCGGTTCAAAGGGGACATATCAGGTAACTATAGCACTAAACTTACTTATCTCGAACAGCTTGATGCACAGGTTCTGCCGTTTACAAATGAGGAGGCAAGAAATCTGTCCATGGTCTGGAACAAATAATCACAAGCTAAACAGGAAATTCTAGTCTGGAAGCTCCTACTCCAAGCCCTTCCTATCAAACACACGCTGTGATTATTTGTTCCAGACTAGAAGCACCATTCCAGCGTGCAGGATAGGAGCATCATTCCAGCAGAGCAGGAAATCCCCTGCACGTTGTGCAGTGCAGGTCAGGAGAATTACCCACACTCCAGGAATTCTGCTCGAGGAGGCCACCAGGTAGTAACATAGATGTATGGAATCTGTCCAGATCTCCTTTATTTGGCAGCTTTGGAAGGTAAGGAATAAAAAACACTTTGAGGGGGAACTCCCTTTGATTAATGCTGAATTGCAAGTCATACAAAGAAACATCTGGCTTAATATAAAAGCACAAAAAAAACCACAATTCTCCTACTCATTAAATGACTAGATACTACAACCTCTAATCTAAATAGAATTCTGAAACTATTTTGATCTATACTGGTAACTCGATAGTCTATTTGAGATTTGCATAGTATACTGATGGAAATTTATCACTGTATGCACGACACATACATTAAGCCATGTTTGTGGATACTGGCCTTGACTACAAACCATGTTTTGATGCTAGTGATGCTCTGGTAATTGGTGGTTATGGACAAGGTGTTAATTGTGCATTTCCTTTGGAAAATAATCTGCCACTAAGCTACACAGGTAATAGTGAACTGTCCAGAACACCCACACACCCCTCTAGGGTCAGACTTGGCTGATTACCTGCTTAATCTACTAACTTTATTGTGATATCTTTTGAGGTACAGTATTAAGGTAAAGACAATGCTATTGGCATCGGTGGCCATCTCACACAGCAAGTCTACATTTCACATAAGCAATACTTAAGCAGATTTCTGCCATTATGCTATCTGCACTTATGCAGATTTTTGCTCCTTTCATCATGGAAACCAAATGAAGCTGAAACCAAGGTTTTCAGTACAAACATGAGATTACAACTGGATCTCCATGTGACCTACCTGGAAAATAATGAAGCTGACATCCAACTTAACTGCCACAAATGAGACAGCAAGATAAAATCCAAAATATGGAATGCTTGCAAGTTCATCACTATTTCAGACTATGGAATGCTTTCAAATTGACCAGCACTACTCTCAATGCACAAGTTAGTCTTTGACTGTGATATTTTATACTGGCCATTGATCTATCTGCCTCATCCATTACAGGGGTATCTTTGCAATCAAAACCGATCTATGTACCAATATCCTCATAAAACATGGAATTGATAAGTTTATAGTCATGGCATTTTGTTTTTGCTGAAAAGCGGATAATGGCGATGAATTGAATGTCGAGATACTATGTGATCTTCTATGAAGTTATGGGAGCCATACACCATATCACTCTAAGCTACACTGAGGCTGATATGGATTTGGACACAGATAGCAAGACAACTCTCAGAGATTTAACTTGTGGATGCTTACTAGATTATCAGCTCGAGGCTTTGTAAAGTTGTAAATTTGTTTTCTTTCCTTTCATTGTACAAACGTTTATTATTAATAATAGATCTTAGCTTATCAAAAAAAAAAGGATAGCACAACAATGAGCAAGGGACAAAATGAAACGCCCGGAAAATGAGGATAGAGATCAGAGGAATGTGGCTATTTTACAAGATAACGATGATTTGCCTATGGAAGATTTTGCCCTACCTCGTGCAGATGAAGTATTCTCCTCCATGAGGAGATCGACAATTCAGGCAAACAACTTCGAGTTGAAACCATCCACTATCCAGCTACTAATGCAGCATTCCACTAATGGGGGGGAAGCCACAGAAGATCCCAATTTACGTATAGGTTCTTTTGTGGAGTTATGTGATACTCTTAAGTACGCAGGAGTGACTTCAGACACTATTAAATTAAGGTTATTCCCATTCTCCCTCGGAGATAAAGCAAAGAGATGGTTGTAGTGTTAATCCCAAACTCAATACACACTTGAAAAGATTTAAGGAAACAATTCCTCATTCAATTCTTTCCACCCTCCATGACAACAATATTATTGAGTGAAATTCATCATTCAAACAGAGATACATGGAAACACTATATGAATCTTGGGAAAGATTTAAGGATATACTAAGGAGTTGTCCAAATCATGGATTACCAAGATGGAGGCAAATCCAAACATTCTATAATGGGCTGGTTGGATAACACCAATAGAAGAGAAATAGATGCAGCAACCAACATGACATTCTTGAAAAAATCGTACAATGAAGCTTACACACTCTTAGAAGCCATGGTGCAGACCTGTTACAGATGGCCCGCTGAAAGAGAAAGCAACAAAAGAGTTGGAGGAAGATATGAAGTAGATAAGGTGGATACATTGATGGCTGCAATGCATGCCATGAGCTCCAGGCTTGAAACCTTATTTAGTCAAAATGGAGCTCCAAGACCAATAATGACAGTTCAACCATTATCTTGTGAAATGTGTGAAGGACCACACAACAGCGATCAGTGTCGGGAGCTATCATAACATCCCCAAGGTGCAACTGAATTATGTATCAAACTAGCCAAGATATCAAAACTTCAATCCACGAAAGACTGACCATCCTAAATTTTCGAAGAGCAATAATCAACATGTGCTAAACCTTCCAGGTAGAGATAGGCCTAACCCGCCCATTTTAAATCAGGCAGTGATGGTTTTAATGTACAAGACGGGCAGATCTAGCCCGCCCACTATGTAAGCGGTGCGGATGCGGGTTCCATTATTGAACCTGCGGGCCAAACCCGCCTGGCCATTTAACATATATATATATATATATATATATATATAGATATAGATATAGATGTGGGGCAGGATCCCTACCCACGTATAAATCCACACAAAATTACATAAAATCCTAGCCATGCATTAGAGTGCAAATCTATGGCCAGTATTTAAACAAAAAAATAAAAAAATATAAAAATATAAAAAAAAAACTAAACCCTAAAACTGAAAAACTAAACCCTAAAACCAAAAATCCTAAACCCTAAAAAACCCTAAATAGAAAACCCTAAACCCTAAAATCTAAATCCTAAAACCTAGCCCAAATCTAAACCCTAAAACTGAAAAACTAAACCCTGAATGTAAAACCCTAAATCTTAAATGAAAAACCCTAAACCCTAAATAGGAAACCCTAGACCCAAAAAAACCCTAAATTCTAAAAAAAAACTAAACCCTAAATCCTAAATCAATCAAACTGGAAAAATCCTAAACCCTTCCTAAAACCAAGTATCATTTTTCCGTTTAGGGTTTTCCAATTTTAGGGTTTAGTTTGTTTGTTTTTCTAATTGTTTTGTTTAAATCCTGGCCATAGATTTGCACTCTAATGCATGGGTAGGATTTGTGGAATTTTGTGTGGATTTATATGTGGGTAGGGATTCGTCCCATATATATATATATATATATATATAGAGAGAGAGAGAGAGAGAGGTATAGAGAGAGAGAAACTGGCTTCTAGGGTTTCAGATTTTTCAGGCCGTTTCCACCACGTTTTCTTCTTCTCTCTTTCGATTTCTTTCTTGTCTTCTCTTTCATTTTGTTTTTTTTCTTCTCTTTGATTCTTGTTCGATTTTCTTGTCTTCTCTCTCGTTTTGTTTTCTTCTTCTCTCTTATTTCTTGTTCGGTTTTTGTCTTCTCTCTCGTTTTCAATTTGTTCGTTTCTCTCTAATTTTTGACTTTTTGTCTTCTATTTGGATTTAGATTTTTTGCAGTTCGATTCCCTCATTCCTTTTTTGCCACTAATGAGAAGAGAAGAGAAATTTCTTGCAGTTTGCTTTCTTGTATTCTCTATGGTTTTCGATTTTTGATTTCTCTATATTATTCTTCAAAGTTATTGTTTCTTCTTAAAATTTCTCCAGAAATTGATTTCTGATTTTTTATTTTGTGATGAGGGTGTGATTGTAAAATGAAAAGAATCGGTGAATCAGACATTGATCTGAATTCTAACCAAAATGAGTAGTTGCAATTTTGATGGTTTGTGTGTATGAAACTGTGTTTATTCTTCAAATATTTGTTCTTTTTTTGAAACTGGGTAATTTGAGTTCCATTTGACTAAACAAGGCTAAACGGACTATCTGTCATCGCCCATTTTTTGGTGTACGGGATTGTCCGACCCATTTAGAAAAATCGGTCAGGCCTGCACCACCTACTTTCTACAAACAGGCGGTGCGTGCCTGAATAGCACCACCATTTACCTATAGCGGGCAGGACGGGACAGGGCCGGACACTACCTCCAGGACAGATGCCCTTTCAAGTACCAAGGCCTTTCCATGGTCAACAAAAGGTGTAGAGGCCACAAAGAAACTTGCAACAACAGCATTTAACATCAAATGATTTGATCACTCAAGTAGTCTTGACTGCAAAGAACAACCAAAACCTTCAAGATTTAGTGGCATAGTTGGCCACCGCATCATAGGGATTTATTCAAGAAACAAGGGATAACTTGAAGGATCAAACAGTAGCTATGAGGAATCTCGAAGCTCAGGTGAGACAATTAGCCAAGCATTTAGCGGAGAGACCCACTGGAATATTTCAAAGCAACAAGTGAATCATAAGGAGCTGCAAAGTTAAAACCTTGAGAAGTGGGAAATAGGTAGTAATCTTGTCCAAGGATACCACACTAACAAAAAAGGAAGAGACCACAAAGTTTGGAGAAAGAGAAAGAGGAAGAACATAAAGTGCCAATTCCATTCCAACAAAGATTAAAACAATAGAAATTGGACAAGCAGTTCTAAAAGTTTCTAGATGTTTTTAAGAAACTGCATATTAACATTCCATTTGTAGAAGCTTTAAAGAAGATGTCATGTTACGTAAAGTTCATGAAGGATATTTTACCCAACAAGAGGATATTTGGAGATTATGAGAATGTGGCTCTCATAGAAGATTGCATTGCCATCCTATAGAAAAAGTTTCCACCGAAGCTATAAGATCCAGGGAGTTTTACTCTCCCTTCTTTATTATAAATGCTGCATTTGTTAGAGCTTTGTGCGATCTAGGTGCAAACATTAATATTATGCCTTTATCTATTTTTTAGAAGCTGGGATTAGGTGAAGCTAGGCCCACCACAATCGCCCTACATCTGGCAGATAGATCCATGAAGCATCCCAGAGGAATCATTGAAGATGTTCTTATCAAAGTGGATAAATTTATCTTCCCAACTAGTTTCATTATTCTGGATATGGAGGATAAAGACATCCCCATTATTATGCGAAGGCCATTTCTAGCAATAGGAGGTGCATTCGTTGATGTCCAAAGAGGAGAGTTGATTCTCAGAGTCCATGGGGAAGAGGTTAAATTTAATGTGTTCCGGGCAATGAAGCAACATGACCACAGGGAAGATTGCTTCAGTGTAGAGTCTTCTGAACAATTCAACTTGCCTGACTATGCATACCACCAGAGTAACCTGGAAAAATGTTTAGTTAGTTCTTACCCACTTATCCTAGAAGAGTCAGGAGTTAAAGAATGCACCAACTGGTTGGATGCTAATGAAGGGCAGGGAAAAACTTATTTTGAAAATTTGGGAACGCCCTACATCTAAGGGCACTTCAATCAAACAACCACCTACTTGAAACTGAAACCATTGCCCACACATTTGAAATATGCATTCTTGTGCACTGATGAAACCTTGCCAGTGATCATTTCAATTTCTCTTTCACCTCAATAAGAAGACAGCCCAATGCGTGTGCTATGGATCACAAGTGTGTCATAGTCTGGAATTTGACAGATATAAAAGGAATTAGTCCATCTGTATGCATGCACCAAATATTCTTAGAAGAATGAAGCAAACTAGTCATAGCTTCCCAAAGAAGACTAGCCCAATTATGAAAGAGGTAGTTAAGAAGGAGATCTTGAAATGGTTGGATGCTGGAGTTGTGTACCCTATATCGGACAGCAGCTGGATTAGTCCAATCCAGTGTGTTCCAAAGAAAAGAGGGATGACAGTGGAGGTTAATGACCATAATGAACTCATTCCCAAGCGTATAGTCACTGGATGGAGAATCTGTTGTATTATAGAGCACTAAAGAAGGACACAAGAAAGGATCATTACTCCTTGCTATTTATTGATAAGATGTTAGATTGTTTAGCAGGCCATAAGTTCTACTGTCATCAGGATGGTTACTCTTGACACAACCAGTGTTGCATAGCACCTGAAGACCAGGAAAAGACTATCTTTACTTGCCCCTATGGATCATTTGCAATCCGCAAAATGCCATTTGGACTTTGCAATGCTCCACCTACCTTTCAGAGGTGCATGACCTCTATTTTCTCTGATATGGTGGAGCGCATCATTGAAGTTTTCATGGATGCCTTCTTTGTGGCGGGAGCATCATTTGAAGGATGTGTGAAAATTTTACATAAGGTGTGAACTCTCTAATTTGGTACTCAACTGGGAAAAATGCCACTTCATGGTACAGGAACGAATTGTGCTGGGACACAAGGTGTCAAGTTTGGGGATAGAAATTGACAAAGCAAAAATAGAAGTCATTGCCAAGCTGCCACCAACAACTTCTGTCAAAGGAATTAAAGGCTTTTGGGGCCATGCAGGTTTTTTCAGAAGGTTTATTAAAGATTTTTCACACATCACCAGACTACTATGTAAGCTGCTGGAAAGAGATGCAAAATTTGAGTTTGAGGATAATTGTTTAAAGGCATCTAATTTTTGAAGGATAAATTGACCACTACACCTATCATTGATACACCTGACTTGAGTGAACTGTTTAAAATCATGTGTGGTGCAAGTGACTATGCAGTAGGAGCAGTTCTAGGCCATAGGAAAAGCAACGTATTCAGTACAATTTACTATGCAAGTAGAACATTGAAAGCATTTGAAATAAACTATGCCATCACAAAAAAGTAGCTACTAGCCGTGGTGTTTGCATTTAATAAATTCAGAACCTACATTCTTGGAAGCAAGGTAATAGTGTGTATTAATCATTCAGTCATTAAATATCTCATGATGAAACAGAATGCTAAGCCAAGGTTAATCAGATGGATTTTGCTCCTACAATTGTTGGATATTGAAATTAAAGATAAGAAGGCCTCTAAAAATGTAGTGGCTGACCATCTCTTACGCCTAGAAAATTTTACTGGCAGTGGCATGGACAGTATCCCAATTAATTATTCCTTTCCTGATGAAAGACTGTTGGCTGTTCAAGGAAGTACAGAGCCATGGTTGCAGATATTGCAAATTATCTTGTATGCAGGATTATTCCTTATGGATCATCATGGCAACAAAAGAAGAGATTCTTCTCCAAAATTAAAATCATATTTGTCTGATGGGCCTGTATTGTATAAATACTGCTCAAATCAAGTGATTCGCATATGTGTTCAAGAGGAAGGAATGCATTCCATTTTAACTCACTACCATGCACTGAATGTGGGAGACACTTTGGAGGCAAAAGGACTGCAGCCAAGGTACTGCAGAGTGGATTCTACTGTCCTACACTATTCAGAGATGCACAGGTGTTTATGACTAAGTATGACGGATGTCAAAGAATTGGACAAATCTCATAGACGAATGAAATGGCTCAACAAAATGTGTTGGAAGTTGAAGTCTTCGATGTGTGGGGACTTGATTTTATGGGGTCGTTTCCTCTGTCTATAGGGCAAAAGTATATGTTGGTGGCAATGGGTTATGTATCCAAATGGGTCGAGGCCATAGCCACACCCTCTGATGCCGCAGTAGTGCTGAGATTTCTGCGCCAAAAATTCTTTTTAAGATTTGGTACACCTAGATGCATTGTGAGTGATGGATGATCACACTTTTGCAACAAAATCTTTAAGAATTTATGAGGAAATATGGAGTTCGACATCGTACTTCTTTTGGCATATCATCCTGAGTATAATGGACAAACTGAAGTATCAAATACAAAAATAAAGGCAATCTTATAAAAAACAGTGAACATGTCCCGAAAAGATTCGACATTAAGACTTGATTTTTGCAATTTGCCTACAAAACCCCCCCATTGGCATGTCTCCATATCGTCTTGTCTATGGAAAAGCTTGTCACCTGCCTGTGGAGTTGGAACATAGAGCCTATTGGGCCATGCGTAATTTGAATGATAACTTGAAGGTAGCAGGAGAGAAGAGGCTATTGCAATTAAGTGAATTGGATGAGTTGAGAAATGATGCATATTAGAATGCCAAAATATACAAGGAATAAACAAAGGCATGGCTTGATAAACACATACTCAAGTGTCATTTCCAACCAGGATAAAATGTACTCTTGTTCAACTCCAGGCTTTAATTCTTTCTAGGAAAATTGAAATTCATATGGTCTGGATCCTTTGAAATCACTCAAGTATTTGCATCTGGAGCAGTGGAGATTGCTCATCCAGGTAAAGACACTTTCAAAGTGAATGGACAGCGGTTCAAATCGTATGAGGAGGGTAGCAACATGTTAGAGAGGCTAAATGCCTCTGCTCAATGAAACAAGTTCAGAATATCTAGTTAAAGACAATAAAGAAGTGTTGCTTCGAAGGCAACCCAATATTTGTTGTTTTGCACCACTCACAGATATACCCTTACCCTCTCCACTTAACTCAATCAACATTACATTATAAAATGTGTTGTTTGGGGAAAGGCAGGGATAAGTCCCTAGTGGCAGTTATTAGTATCTATATTCCTTAAAAATGTGAATTAATTTTATCACTTCATAGCACCATGCCTACTCCATGCCTTACTGATTCTTTGATCAACACCACATGTGATCCTCCTCCATGATGAAGGAAGCTATGTCCTCATCTAGACAAATCCGTGTAGTCTATTCCTTTGCCTATGATCTGTCATGCATGTCTACTCGGAACACCCCCTTCTACTCTTTACAGGGATAGCTCGCCAAGCTTAATCGAGTTGTGTACCAATTTTCCTTAAAATGGGAAATTGACAATGTGACAGTCATGAATTTTGGATTTCTTCTACTCATTACAGGGATATACTATGTCCTCATCTAGGTAGGGACATAGTATATTTTTGGTTCTTTTTTATTCCTTCTTCTTGTTGTATATTCTTTTTCCCTGTACAAACTCTTTCTATACTTATGAATTTTGGATTCACAAAAAAAAAAATTATGTACATTTTGAATAATCATCACAGGCTAACGTCTCTTGGTACATTATGTTGGGTGCCTATAGGAACATAACCACTAGAAGATCAACAGAAATCATAATGGACGAGGAAATACGAGGAGAAGCTCAAATATTCCATTCAATGTCCATGGTTAGTACGCCTTGTCCATGCACAGTTACCACAATGAGCAGTTAAATTTTCTTCTCCATCGTTCGGCCCAATAAAGGCCATAGTAACGGCCACAGATTAAATTAGAGGACCACTCAGGTCCCACCTTGAGCAGCAACTCAATTTCCGACAGCGACTAACCCTAAACAACAATACCCTCTTGGCTTCACTGTGCAGTTCGCGTCACTCCATAACCCAGAATCCGTATGAGTGTAAGTCTTCTACGGTACATCACAGTAAGTAATATCTCACTTAAACTCATTTCTCCAGTACTTTCTGAGTTTAGAACCATGCCTCCTAAGAAATTAAAACTTACTAAATCTTGTGTAACCGAGAAGTTTGCAAATACTATTGATAAAGATTTCTATGATGCTACTATGGGTATGTTGGATGTGATTCGGGAGATGGGTTTTGCGTCGAGATGTATGCCCAACATTAGGAAAGCTGTTAGGGATCGCTATTGGACTCAATTCCTTAGAACTCCACCTGGGTATGTGATACGATCTTCAATAGAAATTCCGATCTTATTACCAGCTTATGCAGAGTATTCTAACTCACATGAAGATTTGGATTCAAGGACGAATCCTTCCCAGGAGTAAGGGTATGATGTGATTGTTTGGGGTCCGAGACGAATTTGGATTCTTGCATGGTTTAAAGTAATTGGATCGGGCAATGTAAATTACAGCAAAGCGCAGTTTCGTGGTTACTTCCAATCAGAGGCACAAACATGGTTGGAGTGATCTAAAAATTTAACTGGAGTTCAAAGCCTCATTGGGATGTTTCTGGTTCAAAGGATATCGAATTTTAACTGCCAGACGTGAGATATGGATTTTGGAACAGACTGCTCTTGTTCAGTCACTATCTGTTATTTACAGCACTGCGCAGCCTCGGTATTATTTGATATCTAAGGTCTGAAAGCGTTTGGATCGAGCTAAAATTTTATCACGTGATAGAGGACTTCTCAATACATATGCTGACAAAAGGAGTTTCAATTCTAACGGTACGATGATTAGTTATTAGTTTTGAAATATACTGTTCTCAAATTGGAAGCTGCAAGCAATTTATGGAGACCAGATTAAGCATATGATATGTTGCACGTGTGGGAGGTCACGGCCCCTGCTAGAAGATATCAAGATGGATCTTCATTTTTCTTATTATGTCTTTTA
>JAOWBN010191701.1:0-15663 GCA_028565015.1 Pinguicula moranensis | reverse complement strand
AAGTTTATATAAATTTATACCTTTGTAACTTAATAATATAACTTATACATTTTGTAACTATAAATTTATAAACTTATGAACTTAGAAACTAGGATATGAACTAATTATTAGAGTATAAACTTATAACTTTAAACGTATATATACCACGTAACTTATATATACATCCTAAATTTATAATATACATCCCGAGTTTATAAGTTTAAATAAATTTATAAGCATGATTTGCTCCAAACTTTGTGAACTTATAAACTTTGGGTACAAACTGAGTATAATTTATATTTTATGGTTCACCTATTAAACTTATAAGTTTATAAATTTTAGGGTTTAGTTTAGGCCGTAGGGTTTATTTAAGCTTTAGGAGTTTAAACCTAAATATTAAACTAAATCGTAAAATTTTTAAACCTTAAGTAAGAATTTAGACTTTAGAATTTTTTTTATAAATGAGTTAATTTCATTGCTTTTGAAAACGTGGGGGTTAAAACAATTTAAACGTATATACATTTATAGAGTTAAACGGATATATGTTTATATAAAAGTTTTGAATGGGTTAAACGGATTTAAATGGTTGGGTTTAAACGGTTTAATTCGTTATTTTTTCAAAAAAACTGGCGGATACGAGTCGAAACGATTTTTAAGTCGTATCCGCCCGCTTAAAAACGGTCGGATACGGGTTTGCCTCGTTTAAAAAATGGTCCGGTCCGGTTTCAAGGTACGAAACCCGTTTATAAAAATGGACGGTCCGGGTTTGTTCGGACCTCCCGTATGCTGAACTCTAATGCATTTTACCCTTACCCACTACTGGCCGATCAATGTCATCGGCTGTCTTAACTCTCAACGGATTTGCTAAAGGAGTATAGAAGTTGAACTCTCTAGCAGCATCCGTCACGTGTCCAGAAGCTCCAGAGTCAATGATCCAATCTGACGAGCCAGTAGTAGGAAAGGACGCCACGGCTAGTGAGTCATGCATACCTGTGGAACCTGAGGCTAAAGCAACGTTACCAGAGAAGTCAGATGAGGTAGGTGTATCGGTGCCTATCCTCACGCTTTTGAGTTTCCTCTAGAGTGCGTCAAAGAATGCTCGATCCTCCTCAACGGTCACAATACTCCCCATAGTCTCCTCCTTATCAGCATCCACCATCAAGTTGGTGTGATAGCCTTCTCGACCACCACCTCTCCTACCTCCACGAACTCTACCTCTACCTCTACCTTCAGAATCTCTCTCACGGGACATCTTCGGATAAGACTCCATCAAATGGCCAACCACCCCATACTGATAACAACTACGAGTCTCTCCTTGGACCCCAATTATCCAAGCGGTAGCTAACGCATTCGTGCCTGAAACTACACTCAGCATAGAGTGTATCCTCATCTCACTCTCCGCTTGAATCATAGCAGTGATAGCCTCATCCATTGATGGAATCTTAGCCTGGGACAATAAAACGGATCTGCTCAAGTGAAAGATCGAATCCTTCAAGAAATTCATAGTCCTTCATTTCTCAAAGCATTGTCGCATCTTGCATTTTGAGTCACTACAACTAGACAAGGGATCATAAAGATCCATCTCAGCCCATAATCGCTTCAGGAAAATAGAATACTCCTTAATAGACTTCTCCCCCTCAACCTCCACATCAATTTCTAACTAAGCTGAGATACCCTCATCTGGTTTTCAGTTCTGGAATAATGGTCTTCAGACTAGCCAGCATCTCACTCACCAAGCTAAGGCCATCAGCAGTAGAAGCAACAGATGCAGTCATCGAGTTTAGAAACCAGATACATAGCTGAGCATGAGTAATTTTCCACTTCGTAGTGGAATAGATATCACTCCTCGACTCACACTCCCTCAGGAAGCCGTACAGGCTCCTACTACTACGATGGTTTCAATTCTGGGAGATCAGCTAAGATACGTAGCCGATCCATCAAGTTTCAAATTGATCGGTAGAAGATCAAGTTTGATCGGAGCAGCGACATGGACAACGGCTGAGGTTGAGGGATTCACTCCATGTATGACCCCAACCAAGGCTCCGAGCACCTCAGGACCTCCAATCCTTGTTTAACCACATTGTCGTCTATCCCTGGCATTTCACACAGTAGCTCCAATCACGCGTTATCACAATAATAACCCAACCCACACAATACGATCGTCCACATTCACACAATAATCCACACGTCTCAACACCCCACCATTAATACGTAATCCAAAAATAACATCAACAATGCCTAATTGGATTCCCAAGTTTAGGCAAATGCGATAAATCCAATTAAATAATTTACCAAATTCGATAAAACACTAATATACATTAAATGGGATGAAATCAACCAGAACTGATTAGACAGTTGTGAGGAACAAACCGAGGCAAAGATTATGCCTCCAAGCTCCGACGACGGCGCGTGATGTCCACGGGCACGTGCGACCTACGTGCAGAAAGCTCTCCTCACGATGATCTTAATGCCAGTGGTTTCCGGCGATTCTGACACCGGACGTACCCAAAAATGGCAAAAAATTATCGTAGGTTGCATTTTCCGGCGATGGCGCGTGGCGGTGATTGGTGGCCGGAAATTGTCAGATGTTGAGCAGATCTGATAAAGGAGGATATGTGATACATTTTGGGACCAGTTCCAACGGCGGAGGAACAATGACGGTACCGGAATCGGGGCGGAAGTGGTGGAGACAAAATGTATATTAAGGTTCGAAATGCCCTCGCTTTGATGCCAAATCGTAAAATGAAAATCGGGAAGAACTTTGTTATTGAATCTTGTGTCTCATTTCATTACGACTCATCAATATTTATAATACGAAAACTTACCAAGTGTTGTAGTTAGGTGGCACAAGCTCCACCTAACTACTCACCTAACAACAAGCATCTTTAGACTCCAGCACCTAAACCGTCACATAAAACCGCACTCAACCACTTAACAGGCAGTGTGCAATATTGTCCGTTGGTCATCCTTGACATTTTAAGACTATGCTAACTTCACCAAAAATCTCCACCTTGAAGTCGCTTCCTCATCATCCTTCACTATATTCACACAGTGCATTGCTCTTTCTCATTCATCGCCCATAATTTTCCCCTGCTATAAGTTAATGTTAAGCAGGTTTAGACAGTGGCGGAACTTCCTAGTAGTCACTGTCTTAGTTCCCACATTGGTTGTGTTATCTTGAGTCTTGACCTTCTCTAGCTTCACTACTTTACCAACAACTTCATCTCATATGGCATGAGAGCGCACATCAATGTACTTTGTCCTTTCACGATAGACTTGGCTGTCTGAGTAGCTGTTGCAGAGCTGTTTGCGATCCCAACTTCCTTCAGCAGTTCCTACAACCATATTGCCTCCTTCACAGCGTCATCCATGACAATATATGTTAGACTTGGTGCCCTATGAGTCACATATTGAACATTATGATGTTGAATGTTCATTGAATGAAATTTACAGTTGCCATTTACTTTTATATTAATATAAAGTCAAATATCAATAGAATTTCATGATTGCAATAGATATAACAGGATAGTCCAATAAGAAGTGTCTTGTGAAAGGATTGAACTTTAAGATTGCAATCTAAAACGAGTTCTTAGCTGATCACATAAGTTCTGAAAAATTTGAGTTGGGGTCTCAACACTTTCATATGAATATTGGACTTCCCCAAAAATTCTTGTGAATAAAATGGTTAATCCAGGTCATTGGTGTAGTGTCACAATTGTAAAATGCTAAATGGAGAGAAATAGAGAAACCTATTGTTATTAGAAAGACTTCTTCTGATACAAATGATATCGAACCATTGGTATTTATACAATTGAAATCGGAACAACGCATGACATTAGCAATAAATACAAATGCGCATGTGTTTGTTTGTCTGGCGTGAATGTCTTCTTTCTCTTTCCTGTGGCGGGCGTGCTTCTTTGTTGAAATGCCTTCACGTGGAATTAATGCAAATTGCTACTTGTCTTTTGACTTTTCAACAGTCACCTAGATGAAGACTCATATATGTGAAAAGAGTTCTTACATAGAACTAGCCATATGTGATATGAAGATATGTTAATCTCAGTTAGTCAAGTAACTCCTATCATGTCACAAAAATAGTCATGTATAAATTGTCTGAATCTTGAGCGTCTTAATAGTAGGGACGTATCTAAAAAAATTTTGAGGGGGGGCAAAATTGTTAGTTTTTGTGTTGAGGGGGGTGTAAAACATTGATAAAATATTTTAAAAAATAAAAAATATTAAAAATTATTTTAAAATAAAAAATGGTGATTTTTCAAATCTCAGGGAGTGCATCCGCATCCACCTTGCACCAAAGGGATTCGTTCCTCCTTTAGAGACTCTGGTATTTGATAATTAGTTCTTTGACTTGATCGATAAGCTTCGATGTGACACTTTAATCATGAGAGTTAGGTGAAGTGGATATCTGTGAATCCTTGATGCAAGACAAAATTCACCGCTCTCACACTCAGTAGGAGTTGGGAGTTTAATCATGGTTCCTATGAGGGGTTTATTTGATACTTGAACGAGAGCACTCATCCACGAATGGAGATTCATTGGATTAATTGTTCATTAGAGAACAAACAGTATTCATAGCACAAGATATATTTAGATGGGTTAACAGACATTGGACCTATACTTAATTGTGAACATTGAGTAAAGGATGTCGTATACACAATGATTGTATGATAGGATGCTCCTAGAGTAATCTTTGAGTAAAAAAATCAATATGAGTTGAGAGTTTAGCCTCGTTTCTATAATGGTATATTCACAAATCTAAACAAATTAGTGACTCGACAAAAGAGCTTTTGTGAGATGATTAATTAGTTTGGAGCTCAATCTATGGGTATGTCGGTCCCGAGCTAGCCTACAAAAGGCGTAATACTCCGTTGTAATTGATCAAAAGAAATAGACACAAAGACGACCATTTGGAGAAAGCGCGAAAAGTGCAAAGTGGGTGCATGTTGTGTGCTATGCGTTGCACGTAGGTACACATGACTCAAGAGGCGCAAGCTTTGAGCACGCGCTAGCATGAACAGCGTGTACACAAGGTGCGCACGTGGTTGTGAATTGTGCACAAGTGCATCGCGCGAGGTGATCTAGTAATGGCCAGACGCTGGCATGCACTGCCTCATGCCATGCTCGCTTGGTCCGACGAGGGAATGGCCCCCAGGTCGACGAGGCATCATGTGACCCCCTTGTTATCTTCATTGTTTTACGAGAAAGCAGATTACAATAATTCGATAAATTATTTTCCATGAATTAGAATGGTTAATTTGGGCAAATAATTAATTTGTTAATTAAATAGTCCAATACAATACAGGTTAAATTAAGTTTCATTGGGTTTAATTAGCTGAGATTGAATTAAAGGCCCTGTAAGGTTCAAACTAAATTAAATTTAATTAAAGATTTCGAATTAGTTTAGGAATTTCATTTTTCAAAAGGTAAAAATATGCACACACTCTTACACCTTTACATGAGAGCTTTTCTCAACCTGTCCGATCCACTGCTCCACGTCATTCTTGAATTTCTTCAATTGCAATAATTTCGAAATACAAGGAATAATGAAAATTGAAACTTTACAATGAAATTTTCAAAGTCTCACATGCAGGCGAACAATCAAACTAGTTTGACTGAAAGTAAAACCTAGGGAATCAATTAAATTACGGTCACATCACCATAATCCAGAATACAATATTAAGGAAAATAAATCACATATCATCACGCGAGAATTTAGCCCACTAGCATGCACATTAAATTTCAAGTAATGCATGCATGGCACCAAAGTAACCATGCTCTGATACCACTTGTTGGTTTTGGTGCAGGGTAGATAATAATCACATTAAAATCTATATCACCTATTTAGGCTCAAGTATCTAATCCTAAATGTAAAAGAAGCCTAAACGTGTCATAGTTATAATCTATGTGGATCTTGATGTTCGCGCATGTAGACATGCGAATGAAACAACTCCTCATGCAACATACAATCTACACATGTAGGGTAAAGTAGATCTAAAGGGAAGATTCAGATTTGTGACTCTTAAAGACTTCCAAGCAATCTTTGCTCAACAAAGGGAATCACTTTCTTCTTTCTAATTTCGAAACCACCAAGTTTTTTGGGCTATATTCAGGGATTTTCCTCCAAGATTGTGGATCTATTTTGTACTCCCAAAATAAAGAAATTAGGTACAACCCAATTCACTTTTGGTAGATTTAATATCAATACGTGAAGACAATTCAAAAGGAAAAAGAAAAACTCTCTTTTTTCTCACAGCCAATTTTGGTCGCCGCCCCTAGCTTTAGGATTTCGAAAATCTCTTGGTTAATTGTAATAAAAAAAAAAAAAAAACTTGTGTCGTGGCTATGTTATTGCCTTATAAATATAATGAGACATTAGGTCAAAAAATAGATTAATTGTTCCCCAAGTTAAGCCCAATTAATTTAGTAAAAGAATTCTTGACCAATTAGGATTTTCTTATTAAATCTCATTTAATTAATCCCAATTGGGCCCGTAATTAAATCTCATTTAATTAAACCCATTGAAACTTTAAGTTATAGTTCTAATTATAATCCCATGGACCCTATAATTAACAATTTAATTATAAATCCAAATTAAACTTTCTAATTCAAGGAAATAATCTCTTGGATTATTGGAATTTGTTGTCTCATAAAATCACAAAGAAAAGGTGGGGCACCCCCTTTACACCCTTTGGGGCCCCATGCCCCCGATGAGATGACCATGCACAACTTGGACTACAAAGCTCGTGCCTATGGCACAGGTGAGGCCTGGGGCACTACACCAAGCTGTGCGCCCCATGTGTTGGGCCAGTGCGTGGTACATTTCTTGCTGTCCGCACAGGGCATTCAAGCGCGCGACACAATATCACGTGGACTCATGCCAAACCCGTACGTATTCGTCCAGCTTGCGGCATATGCCCCGGATGCCTTGTGCGGTGCTACCGCACACCACGAGCTGGCATGTGATCTCTACGTGCATCTCGCGTTGTCCCTCGATGCCTTTCAAGCGTGGCGCATAAGATGCATGTTGTGTTTGTTCATAGGCTCAATGGGGCGGCGTGCGACCGTCGTGCCCTTGCGCTGTTCAAGAGCATGTAGCATTTCATGGGCATGCCCGCATACAACTCCTCGCATGCAATGCTTACATTTTGGATCATGCCTCGTTTTCTCAAAATGAATCTTTTTTTAATAAGATTCTCATTATCTTGTCTCTATTTCTTTAGAGAAATTACAAACAAAGTATTATATCCTTTATAGGCTAGCCCAGGACCGATGGACCCATAAAGTGAGCTCCAAACCGATTAATAGATACACTTAAAATGCTTTTTCTGAGTTGCTAATCGTTTAACTTCGTGAACATACCATTATAGGCATGAAGCTAAATTCTTATCTCATATGGACTTTCTTACTCGAAGATTACTCTAGGAGTGTCCATTGATTAATCATTGTGTATACGTTATCTTTCACTATAGGTTCACATATAGGTCTAGGTCCAATGTCTGTTAACCCACTTAAATGTATCTCGAGCCACGAGTACGATTTATTCTCTAATGAACAAATCAATCCAACAAATCTTCATTCATGGATGAACGCTTTCGTTCAAGTACCGAACAAAACCCTCATGGGAACCATGATTCAACGGTCACCTCGAAGAAAATGACAGAGGTGTGAATTCTATCTTATACCAAGAATTCCTGAATTTCTTCTTCATTCAGCTTCCAAGATGAAAGCGATTCGACCTGTGCAATCGTAGCGAGAACTTACCGATCAAGTCAAAGAATCAAACATCATAGACCAGAGTCTCTCAGCGCACTCAATATTCATATAACTTATACATTATCATTTTTGTGACATGATAAGAATTTTTTGGCTAACGGAGATTAAAGATCTCATTATCACATTTTGAATTAGTCTTATGTAGAAACACTTTTTTACATATAGAAGTATCCAACTAGGTGACGCTACAACAACGGCTTGGATTAGCTACTTTCTTCACAATTTTTTTTGGATAACTCCAATGGTCATAGAAAATCTTGAGATCTCAACTTAGATATTTCCATAACTTAATCTATATAACCACAAACTTAGTTTTAGATTGTAATCTTGAAATCCAATCATCCCACACGACGATAATAAAATTTTATTTATGCTTGATTTTATATCCAACACATAATATAAATAAATAAGGAAAATGTAAATTTTATTTATTGGACAATTCAACATTCTATTATTCGATCTATGGCTCACATGGCACGGAATCCAAAATACTAATCATGGCATACATTATAAATCCTATCATGTTTAAGTAAGGTAAACCTTCTATCTTAATAAATTCAGATGCATTTTGAGGGCATTGGTCTTTAAAGAGACTAAAGTGTGCAGTAATAGGTGTAGAAACAACTCTACACTTATCCATCCCGAACTGCAAGTAATCAAACTGTTTCTCAATGCACCCTTAGTCCTTATCCTAATTATATTCATGCCAAGAATTCTGCTGACCTGCCCAAATCCTTCATATCAAAAATATATTTCGGTTATTGTTTTAGTTCCATGATTTTAGGTTTAGACTTTGATATTATAAGCATATCATTGAAAAAAAAATAACATTTGGCTTTATGTGTATTTAAAAAATGCACTTAGGATTGAAATGTGAAAAAAACGTAAAATAAAACACACATAGGAATGAAATGTGAATTTTATTTTCAAGAGCAATGAAACGTGATTTTGTTTTTTCAATTGGCACATTATCAGATAAAGAATAGTATAAACAGCTATCATGTTTACTATGCAGAGATCCTATCTTGATCGTAAGCATCAAATTTAATGTACCATGCCAAGGAGCTTGTTTAAGTCATACAACGATTTATTTAGTAAACACATGTGTAATGTGTTCAGAGTGTAATTTTTCAATGAAATCAGGTAGTTGTGTCATGTATATCTTTTATTCTAGATATCCATGTAAAATGTAAATTTTACATCTAATTGATCATGTTCCATATTGTAATGAATTTGACTACGAGAGAAAAGATCTCATTGAAACCTATTCCCTATCTCTGATTTTAGCCTTCAGCTACCAGTCTAGCCTTATATATAGGTGCATCAATTTTGGAAATACTTGCCTTCACCTTATGAAGCCACTCGCATCCTACCAATTTATGGTTGACTAGTTTTGAAACGAGAATCCAAGTTTTGTTGTCCTTGAGTGAGTTCATTTATTCCTACATAGTAAGTCTCCATAACTTTGATTATGGTAAGTCCAATGCTTCTAGCTCTCAAGTTATGAACGTTCAATCAATGCCCTTGCTAGAGGTAGGCAAAACCCGACGATTCATGGCGGGTTGCCGGGTTGAAAAATTCAGCTCGGCCTACACATTTTCAAAAAATGGGCGGGGCCGGTCTGGACCATTTACAAAAAGGGTCAGGTCCAATCTAGCACACCACAAAAATGGGCGGTGTTGCGTTAGGACTAGGTCTCCACGGACCCGCCCATTTAGCTCATTTTTTAATTTTTAGCCCATTTAACCCATATAACCCGACACGCAACAAAAACAACTTTGTCGTTTATCCTATTTAGAATTTGCAAAACTCAACCTGCAAAAAAAGCTACCATCAAATTCAAGCCTCAACCTCAACCTCAACCTCAACCTTCACCTCAACGTTGCTGTTGAATGAATATAAATATGAAACAATGAGCAAACAAACCCTTGATAGAAATATAGAAAACCTAAACCATAATGATGTCTTCCATGCTTCATGATGCCACAACCACAACAAAAATAATAGAAATGTCTTCCATGCCTCATGATGCTACCGCCACAACAAAAACTAATAGAACATGTGAAAATCACAACCACAACAATAAGGTAAGCAACCCGAGAGAATGAGTTCTATCCACAAAAAATAACCATTTAATATCAAGGTATGCAGTTACATTGTATGATGAAATGGAAAGTAAGTTACACAAATGAATTATAGATATGTAAGGATTAATAATTAACCCTCAACAAGGAAGAGCAGGAGGAGTAGGAGGGTTGTTTTCTTCATAGAAGTCATCAAGAAAATAATCTTCAAGCGAACCCAAACTTTCAATTATTCTATCGTGGAACTCCCAATCCTTAATCAAGGTCAACCTAGCACTTCTTTCTTCCACAATCCTCCCATCCATGCTGAAGGCATATTTTAATGAAACTATGGAAACTTGAATGGTAAAGACATCTTTTGCCAATTGTGGAAGAACTGGGTATTTGGTCTTGTGTCTTTTCCACCATTGTAACAGATTCTCATGCTCTTTATCGCTATTATCACACACTTCAAAATTTGAATGGAGATAATTTTTCAAGTCAAAGTGCTGACCATGATCACGTATCCATATATGAACTCGATGATGGGCCAAGGCTACCTAACAAGTTCCAAGCCAATACTGTCTTTCGGTTGGATATTGGTGTCTGAACCCTCAAACCTCCAAACTCGGTCTCATACTTGATATACACTTCAAACAAAGAGGTTTCAGCATTCTTGGAAACATTACTGTCATCTAATATTCCCATTCAATTTCAAATTTTAGCAATTGCTCCTTCAAAAACTGTCATCTTTACTCAAGGATCCAAGATAAAAGCCTAAGAATATAATAAATAAGGGGTAGCCAAATAGTCCAAATACTTACTCTTCATCGCTTATATGGCACCTCCAATTCGCTCATCATCTTTATGTTCATAAAGATTATGCGCCATAACTAGAAATTGATGTAAGGCTAGAGGAGATGTGGGGTTATAACTTCACGACAAAGCATTTATAGCCTCATAGAAGACTTCACGGGATTTGACAATCTTCTCAATGACCTCTAATTCAAAGAAAGTCAAGACTGTTGGGGGATGAGAAGAAGCATACATGTGTACGTTCAACAAATATTGTGAAAGGGGCATCTTGTACTCGTATGCTCTCTTCAACATCATGTAGGTCGAGTTCCATCTTATTGGCACATATGCATCCAAAATCCGAGGCTTCTGAGGAGACACAATACCTTTGAAAGCTTTAATATGCATGTTGGACACCCTTATCTATGACACCACCTTTCGAGCCATGCTAACATACTCTTCAAAGGCTTTCAAACATGCTTGCACTATCAAATTTAACTCATTACAAGCACACCTCTGGTGCAAAAGAAAGCCAACATTCTATGTTTGCAAGTGATCCTCAAGAGATATCATGGCCTTAACATTCGTAGATGCATTATCAAGTGTGATTGGGAGAGTTCGCTCCAAGTGTCCATATTCCGTAATGACCTCCAAAATGCTCTTAGTAATAATCTCACTAGCGTGCCTATCGACCAGTCTCAAATCTATAATTCTCTTTTGCAAAGTCTAACTAGAGTCAATATAATGCACCACAATACTAAAATCCCATATATCAGACGTCAGAGCAACATAACGTTTGGAAGCAGTGAAGTCAGATTTTAATACAACCACGCACTTCTCATAATAATCTATTATGTCATGCTAATCGTATGTGCACTAACTATCATGAATGTGGGATTAAATGATTCTTTAACGTGAGCCTCATACGTAGAACACTCTCCAAAATTGATAGAAAAATTACATAATGTAGTCAAACAGACCAGAGATTACCGCCATACCTTAGGATCATTACTCCAAGCAGTCACATTTCCATCAGTACTAAACTCTAGTGTGGATTGACTGACTGAATCTATACTACCGTGCTTCAGTCTACATTTTTTGGCATGCCTCATCAGCGAGCCGGTACCACTAGCCGTTGTATCCCCACTATGCTCATTTTTACAATAAATGCATTTCATTCTCCACACATTCAAGCCATCAACAGAGCCTTTTGAAGAGAGCATACATAGTCAGGATGCTGAGAAGAAATAAATTCAGGAGGTTATTCCTTATATATACTCTCTCGTCCATATCACCATTCAAAAAAGTATTGGACACATCAAATTGACAAATACACCAATAAAAAATGAACAACAATAACAAAAAAAACAAATAGTAGCCATTTTGACAACAGGACTAAAGGTTTCAGTGAAATCAAGACCATACTCATGTTCGAAATCACGAGCGACAAAGCGAACCTTATATCAATCAATTACCCCATCAGATTTCTGCTTGATTTTTTATACCCATTTACACTGAATAACATGTTGCTAAAGGGGACGAGGACATAAATTCCAAGTGTTATTGGCGACCAATGTTTCAAACTCCTCGTTCATAGTAGTTTGTCATTCTGGGTAAGATGCAGCCTGTAGGCTAGTGGTAGGTTCTCTAGGTATCTGAACACTGACCAATGCTTGAAGAGGATGACGTGTGGCACGATAGAGATGATAGTCGGGCAACTGTTTAGGTCGAGAGGATCCTGTTTGGGACTTGGTATTAATTGTGGGAGCTGGAGGAAGGGTAGGAAGGTCTGGTCCTGGAATAGCTGCATCCCAGAGATTAGGAAAAGGGACTGGTTCCAATGATGAGCCAAACGCAGGAGGTCGAGCAAGGGAGGCATCACTGGAAAAGGGGTTTGACTACACTTGGGAACCAGAAGGTATGGACATAGGTTCGAAACCAGGTGATGGATCAAGTAATTTCAGTGTTGGTGCAGGTTCGGGCAAAGAGGGCTCTGAAGGTTGAGTATCTAATGTGTTAGATTGACCAAAGTATGGAAATAAAGAGGGGCTAGAGTTATGCAAAATAGTACCTGAATAAGCAACAGTCACTGATGACGAGTCAAAGATAGAGGCATGTAGTGAATTGGCCGGAAACATCGTCAAATACAACATGTCTAGAAATGTAGGTGGTCCTAGACACTGGATCAAAGCACTTGTACCTTGAGTGGTGAGAGCTATACCCTACAAAGATACACTTTGAGACCCAAAACATGAGTTTGTGAGAGTTATAAGGGAGAAGCAAGGGGAAGCAGACACACCCAAAGGATATAAATGTGGAGTAGTCAGGTGTTGTCCCAAACAATTTCTCAAATGAACTAACATTACTGAGAACTGGAGTTGGTGGTTGATTAATGATTAATACTATTGTAGAACAAGCCTCGACCCAATATCTGGTAGGAAGATGGGATTGAGATAGTAAGGCCAGACCCATGTCTACAATGTGCATATGTTTCCATGCTGTTAGGCCATTTTGTTGAGGAGTGTGAGGACAAGAATTATAGTGAAAAATGCCTACTTTGTTTAGAAAAAAATTAAATTAAATTGAGCAATATTCCCCACCCCCATCAGTTTAAAAGGACTTAATTTTCTAGGAGAATTGAATCTCCACCAAGGCACGAAATGTTATAAATGTTGCAAACACATCGGACTTTGATTTGAGAGGCCCAGACCAGGTAATTTGATCCATCGCATTTGGAGATAATCACTAGTGGACGAGTTGGCGCGAAGAATGTTGAAGCAACCATGAATCTTGGATTGAGATGTCTTGGATATCAATTAACAGATCAATTCACAAATTAATGAATTAATCCAGTAGATGCTGCATGAGATGATCAAATGAAGAAGCGATAGCCAATATGCCCTGATACCATGGAAAGAGCAACAAGAACAACAGAATTTGACAGAAGATGGAAAAAGTAAGGTATGATTTTCAGTGATCTATACCGTATTGATGCATGTATATTTATTGATGGAGTTTACATTGTGTATAGCTAATTACAAGGAGATAAATCTGGCTGATTACAAATCTTCCAAAGTTACAATCTTTCCTAATTAATTTCCTTGATTTTAGGATAGTCATTATTGTTATTATCGCTAACATATATCTAGTTTACAAAATTTAATATTGTCTCAACTATGGAAAAATCAACTGGCATCTCTCGATCTCAAGCTAAATCTCTAAAATTGTGCAATAGTTGGTTAGACAATGGCAAGCATTAAGAGCAAATTGAAGCAATAATTTGGAAGTAACATCAAGAATTCAAATCCATATCCACAAGTAGCTACATCATGTCTGGAAAATTAAGGTCCTGTTTTGTACCACTTATTTTTTAGATTAATTTTCTCATTCTCCTTTTTTTTCAGATTATTTCAAAATCAGTGTTTTAAAATTTCACTTCTCCTTCTTCTTTTTTTCAGTCAGATTCTCATTTTTTCAAAAGTAAGTAGGAGGTTACTTTTTTTTTTTTTTCCATTTCTACTTCTAATGGCAATTTTGTAAATAAATCAAAGTTATCATACCAAATTGACTTAAAACACTATTTAATCATCTTAAAAAATTGGATTGCAAACACTTTTTCCGTAACTTTTTTAATTTTTTCATAGTTTTACCAAACACTAAAAAAATACAAATTAAAAGGAGAAGGAGAATCAAAAGGAGAAACGAAAGGAAAAGTAAAATGAGAAATCAATTATGGGTACAAAATAGGTCCTAAGTGGTGCAGCGCAGCGTTATCCAATGTTAGCCCTTATTTGGTGCCCACGAACAAAAACACGCTCGACCCGCAGGATTACTTCGCGACCCGGGATTATGGTTGGATTCCACCGCGATTTTAATCCGTCCAAAATTTCGCGGATTCTACATCCCATGAATTATCCATCCTGACAGATTACCTAAATACCCTCTAAACTCAATTAAATTACATCTGCTACCTGATATAAATTGAAGTTCCAAACCCTAATCGATTTTCCATCTCCAATTCGCGACTTTGCCGTTGAGTATCCATGACTAGAGACATGCAAACTAAACTACAGCCCGGACCCGGCACGGCGGGCTGCCCATCTTCAACAGGCCATGCCCGGGTTGCGTTTTCGCAACCCTGCGGCACGGCGGGTCCGAAAAAATCCTGACCCTCCGAGACGGCTCGGCGGGTAGCTCGGCCGGGCCCTTTTTTTAAAAAAAATCCCACCGGGACACGGCGGGACCGACCCGTTGGGCCACCGACTGAAAACCCGCCGAGATATCTGATTTTTTTTAAAAATAAATAAAAATTTGAATTTTCGAACGCGGAGACATGACGGGCGGCCCAATGGGTTCGGGTGGGCACGACGGGTCGACCCGTGCCCCGAGCGAGAAATCTTTTTTCAAAAAAAAAATGAAAAAAATGAAAAATTAGATCGAGGTGGCTTAGTTATGGCCGATCGACCCGAGCTTCGTATAAGGGCTGGGGAAAAAGACAGGAGCAGAACCATTCATTGGAGAGACAAACCCTGATCAGTCAGTTGCCCGAGTGGTGCCCGGAACCACTTTCAGCAGCTGGTAAGCCGCTACTGTTCGAGAACCGTGGGATTCAATTTGCGAGAAATTGTCAGTTTGGTAAGCTGGTATAGAATCATCAAATCTTGGAAAACCTCCTTCCTACTTGCTTAGCGCTAGATCCGTCCTGAGCATGCTTGATGCAGATTGGCTAAGATTCAGTAGGGTTGGAACCCTAAGGCTCAGTTTGGTAACAGATTTCTGGGCGGATTAACTCGGGTAACCGAGAGTTATCCGAGTTAATCCACCATTTGGTACACACGCACTGATTTTTCCCAGGCCCGACGGATTACATCTCGGCCCGGTCGGGCCCGGGTTTACTGCCTGATTTCGAGCCTCATTTTGTCCACCCATTTTTTCAGGGATTACGTAATCCTTCGATTACCCGACTTGTAAACTTACCAAAATACCCCTGAGTAACAATTAAATTACAACATAACCAATTATATAATTAAACCTA